>CAJFCJ010000007.1:1208509-1506697 GCA_904063045.1 Dimorphilus gyrociliatus
GCACCGATACAGGAAAAACCTGTCGTGTATGATCGACCCCCGGGAGTAACCGGCGATCCACCCTTATCAAAAGGTGAACGAGTAGTTTGGATGACTGACCATTCGCCTGAATTTGGAACAGTTCGTTGGATAGGTTACCTTGCGGAATTGAAGGAATCGAGTTGGACGGTCGGAGTAGACTTCGTAAGTGTAACGCAGCTGCATTTACTAATACCACTAAGCATAATTACTAATGCCCTCTGTTATGTCCCCTTATCCAGGATAATCCCATTGGCACTGGAACAGGAAAATACAAGGATCAGCAGCTGTTTAAGACTGCAGTGAATCACGCGTCCCTCATACCAATAATGGGTCTTATGAGGGTCTCGGAATTGGGACTACCTGATCCCAAATATACTCCAAAGAATATTCCTTCGAGAGTGTCTGCTACAATACCGAGGACTCGTCAAAATACCCAGGACCATGTGAATAGTAAACACAATTTCATTAGGGCATCAACGCCTGATCGATCCGACAATTCACCATGGGAAAGGCGTACCCCACCGACGACAATGAACTATTCAACAAATGGAGGAACAGGCATGGGCAGCGGATCTATATCGACGCCCTTGCGGGAAGGGGACCCCTCATACAATATTATAGACAAAGTTGGACGACCAAAGGGTAGAGCAAATGCTGCTCACTCTGCTAATTTATCTCCAGCAGTTAATCCTCGTGATTTATTACCAAAAGACTGTAATTCAGACGATGTTGAAACAATGAGTTTGGAAAAACGGGCGGGAGCTGCCGTAAAAAAGCAAGCGAAAGCCGCAAAAAACGCGATTATGAATCAGTTAAAAAGAAAGAAGGCGTCAGTTGGAAGTGGTGGTGGTAGTGGTGGCGGCGATAGTACGGCAAATACAAGTACGGACTCTGGTAAGTAAATCAACATTGACGGTTTTGCAATTTATAATCAATAAGATTAGGGAAAAATCTATTTTCTCTCTCTGCAGAAACGTTCAATCTGGACGATTTGGCGTCATCTCTTGGTCGTGGAATATTATCTTCTAACACCCGCAATGCTAGGCAATCGAGCGAGAGTGAGGGAGGAAGTCTAGCCACGCCCCCTCAATCAAAGCCTCCCTCTAAGGCGCCAAGCAAAAGTGGGTCGTCAGATGAAAGAGGCAAAACCTCATCTCCGAAACCCTTAGATCCCGCCTCCTTAAACACGCAGTTAAGTTACGGTTCCATGGTTGAAGTAAATAGTGAAGATGGCTCACATTTTGGTGTTGCCAGATGGTTTGGTTATAAAGAAGACATCAATTCACCTATTGTTGGTTTAGAAATGGACGATCTAAATAGTGAGGAAAATAACAGTACACAACCGACACCGAAAAGAGAAGGAGTTCTGGGGGGAAAGTCACTGTTTGAATGTACATCTGGTGGCAAACCAGCTTTTTATCCATTAAAGGTCTGTCAGAGAGACAGACGTTTTGAAGAAAATGCAGTTAGTCGAAACGGTGCTGGTCAACATTCCCCGTTCGGCAACGTCGACTGTCCGGAAGTTATCGGTCACGTAGATCCGTTGAGTTTCGATTGCATTGCAGATTTAAATCCGTATTGCGGCAAAAATAAGGGTATTCAAGGCCATAGAAAATCTTGCTACCTCGACACGACTCTTTTTTCTATGTTCGCTTTTACGTCCGTATTTGATGAAATTCTTTGTCGACCCAAAAAAGAAGCGGATATTATTTGTTTTGAAGAGATACAAACTATTTTAAGAGAATCAGTTGTTAATCCCCTACGAAAGTTTGTATTTTCTATATTATTATTATTATTCGATTATTCATTTTCTGTTCTTTAAACGAATTTAATTTATGTAGGAACTTTTTCGTACGAGCCGACAAAGTATTGAATTTACGTGGAATGCTCGATAAGAATTCATCTGTCAAGGGATTGACGAACGAAGAAAAAGGTTCAATTTATAAAATACTCGCACAAACGATCAACATTCGATTTCTATTTGCTTTACTATTGTTTCTACTCTCGTACAGATCCTGAAGAATTTTTAGAATGTTTACTGCAGCAAGCCTTTGTCGTTTCTCCACCATATCTGCGTCTTAGCTCGGGAGTAAATGCTTATTACTATCAGTTATTTGTTGAGAAAGATGACTGCGTTCTACCGAATACACAACACCTATTAGGTCTCAGTTTCTTCCAGAACGACTTAAAATTGATGAGCGTTCCTTCGGTACTTATTCTGCAAATGCCGAGATGTGGCAAAGACTTTAAGATGTATCCGAAAATAATTCCATCATTATACCTAGACATAACGGATGTATTAGAATATAGTAAGTATCTTGTACCTTTCTATCTAATTGCCGATATTATTATATACCTAATCTTATGAATTCGTCTTATCTAGGCGTTCGGCAATGCGCCATATGTGGGACTATTGCAACCCTGGAGTGCCGAGAGTGCTTTTCGCATTTCGGCAATTCTCTCGACAAAATAGCGTTCTGTGCCCCTTGTAGTAACAGAGTGAGTTGACTTTTGCAGCGCGGTCACTTAGACTGCCTTTTAGTCCACTCAATAAAATCCCCGCTTTTTTTTTCACTTCGCAGTCTCATGGTCATCAAAGACGCAAACATCATAGACCAAGACCTTTAAAGTCACCAAACGATGCCAAGTATCGCTCGAATATGTCTTTAGCTTCTTTGGACTCGAGACGAGAAACTTTAACAGCTGACGAAGTGTCCTGCAGAGAGGTTATGGAATTATTTGCCGTTATATGCATCCGTACTAGCCACTATGTTGCATATTGCAAGACCGCCTGTTCGGAAAAGGCGCCTTGGGTATTCTTCGATAGTATGGCTGACAGAGAAGGTATATGCACAGTTTATAGTCGTTTCATTGATTTTTCCGTAAACGTTTCATTTCTATGCAGGGCAGGAAAACGGTTATAATATACCCGAAGTGAAATTAGTTGATCGTATAAGGGAGTATTTATCGGATAAAGAGAGACTGCATACTGCCAAAGACGTCGAATTAGACGAGTTACTCAGGCGTCTAGTTTGCGACGCGTACATCTGCTTTTACCGACACTCTGTTATGTGTCAATATAGTTAAAGTTTTTTGCTTTCTTTGCTTTAACGTATATATAAAATATCTGTATATATAGAGTATTTATAAATCTCTATATGTATACTTATACAATGTAACATATATAATATATATGTATATATGTATATGAAATTATATACATATATATATCTATATACATATATATGTTGGAACTATGTATAAAATATGTAAATCTGCAAAAAATAATCTCATGTACATAAATTGGTTGTGCGAGCACTTTTTTCTGCATTTGCAGTACGTTTTATCTATGCTGACTAAGTTTAGTATTTTTGCCTGTGATGTTCACTGCATCTTTTTACACTGATTTGTTGAGAAAGGTTGAAGCAAACATCTGAATGTATCACGTTTTAATTTATTCCTTCTTCTATTTATTTTTTCATCGTTTGTCTCGCGATCAAGAAAATTCTAGAACAAGAAGTAGGGTTGTAAATGTTTTTTTCTTTCGACTGCATGCAAATTGTTAAATGATTGTTGAGCAGCAGATGAAAAAATGGAAAAAAAAACCAATACATAGTGACACATAAATATTCACGCATTAATGTTTCTTTTCGCGTTTTTTCTTCTCTTTTAAAAAGTATTCCCCGCTTTCGATTTGCAAATCGACCTTTGAAGGTTTCTGTGGAGGTGGGAAGGGAGTATATTCTTTCTTTGTACGCTTCTTGAACGGCTTTCGCCTCTTGCTTATTGTCTTGGATTTGAATTTTGGCAGAAAGCGATCCCATGATTCACCTTTTAGTGCAGGATCTTTTGATAGTTGTTGTTTTATCATAAGAGTCTTAATATTATAAATGGGATGAATGTTTTTCATGGTATCAACAACTATTTTTCTTACTTCTTTCAAGCCTCTATGTGGTCCTAAAGCTGATACAGTATTACCCTGAACTAACACGTAACAATCAGTCAACAGTTCGATAGCTTTCAGAGTAGATCCATCCGGGCCGATCAGTCTTTGACGGCGTTTAACGAAGCGCTCCTTGTTACGAACCAGTGTCTTTATCTTGATAATATCACTCGCTATGTCGTCTTCCAATACTCTCACAGCTTGCTCATATGGAACGCTCCTCGATAGCAATTTAATCAGGTCGCGAGATTTTAGGATAATAAACGGATCGAACGTTTTCCTTGTAGTTTTAACGGTCATACTGCCTTCCACAGCGTCTAACTCAGCTTTAATTCCATGCTCGGCTAACGCCTTTTTTACCAATGGCCAGCACTCCCTGAGATATTTTTCCCGATATTTTGGGAAAAGTGTGGCGAAAGAACTTTCGCAAACTAAACCACGTGGGTTGTCATCTTTCGTAAACGCAGGCTCCTTCCATTCACTATCCGCCATGATGATTATCTAACTAGCTCTCGTTTCAACCAGTAGATGTCGTTCTTTTTTTTTTTTCGAGCCAAATAAAATCTCATTCGACTGGTTGTAGCGACGTCTAGTGTTGATATATTCTTTTTCGGTGAAGTCATAAGAAGTCTAGTGCGATACTCTCCAGCGTGATAAGAGGTGGACCAGTCTATATAAATATACCGCCAAATACAGGCCATAGCTGACAGGCTAGAACCGAATTTTTATTATTTATCCCAACTAGGTAGGCGATTGAAGCAAGAAAATGGCATCAGAAAGGAAATCAGATGCGGATATAGAAAGTACATTGGAATCGTTGATGATCTCTGTAAGTAGAAGTCACCTAATTTATTATAATAAGTCGTAATCCTGTATATTTAATACATCTTTAATTTTATTATCAAAAATATTGCATATATATAATATATATCTATGTGTATTTAACTTTACGGAGAAAAGAATATTTTTCAAATAGGCCTATAATGGTAAAGATTCTACAAAGCAGTTTAGGCAAATATTTATATTGTTTGGTATACACGCCTTGGACTTTTTTTTTTATCAATACCCCGTAATGTCTTTTATAACAAGATTTCTTTCGATGATCAATCGAGCTAGATAGCTGGTTTCACGCCTTTTTGCTCTGTAAATTCCATTAATCTCGTTGTCATTCGCTAGACAAATGCATATATAAATAGAGTATATATATATATATATATATATAAATATATATGTCCATTCAAATATCTATATAGGTTTGAAGAGAATATTTTTTATATTTGATTTAAAGGAATCAGACAGTAATCTTGAGGGAGATCTTGATCCCACTTCGAATACGATAAATAAATTAAGTGAAACTGATAAAGACGTAGGTGGAAATAAAGAAGATGACAGCAGTGGAGAGCAGACGAAAACATCAGTTAAGTCCAACGACACAATTTGCACAGAATGTAATATATCGTTGTCTGGAAAAAAATATCTTATGAGAAATGAGAATTCATGTTGTGTCCAATGTTACGAAAAACTCTATTCCAACACCTGCGAAGCGTGTCAAAAAGTTATTGGAACAGAATTCAAGGTTGGTTTTAATATTTTTTAATATTTTCTATATTTGCTTTTAACGTTTTTCTTTACGGAAAGAGAGAGTTATTAAGTACGTAAGTACTTTTATATGGGTGTCTGTTCGTGTGAAAAAGAATAAAGTACCTTGAAAAAAACAATAAACTAATAATAATAAAAAAAACAACAGGATGTTTGTTACGAAGACAAACACTGGCATGAAAACTGTTTTATTTGCTGCTGTTGTGAAAAATCGCTTGTTAACGAGCCATTTGCCACTAAAGAGAATAGTTTGTATTGCGCAAATTGCTATGAGGAACAATTTGCGATGAGATGCGATTCCTGCACTAAACCTCTAAGAGGAGGGATGAAAAAGTTTGAATATGATGGGAAGAAATATCACGAAGAGTGTTTTGTGTGTTTTTTATGCTCAGAGCCCATTGGGAGTAGGTCGTTTGTTCCGAGAGAGGGTAATATTACTTGTATTGGTTGTTATGAGGAGAAATTTTCTCAGAAATGTACAGCCTGCACAAAACCAATTACTAAGGGAGGGGTTGGCTATAAAGGAAATCCCTATCATAAAGATTGCTTTACTTGTACTGAATGTAGTCTACCTCTTGCTGGAGAGAAATTCGCTTCGAAAGATGAACAGCCATACTGCATAAATTGCTATGCAAAACTATTTTCAAAAACTTGCAGCCGTTGTTCAACGGCAATTACAGGTCGGTAAATAGAAGAATTTCTATATAATAATATTACGTTATCTGTTTACTTTGCTTTATAGGCTTAGATGGATCTAAGGCGGTGGTCTACGAAGACCGACACTGGCATACTAACTGTTTCTCCTGCAGCAGCTGTTCAACTTCATTGGTTGGTCAAGGCTTTGTACCTAGTGGAAGTGATATTTTATGCGAAAAATGCGCGCAATAAGAAAGCTTACAAGAATGTAAACAACTCATCCTTTGGTTATTTTTTTTCTTTGATACTCTACTCCAAATCATAAATTTCGTAGTTATAGGCAAAAATAAATCGGCTATGTAGAGAGAGCAAATAAATAATGAATCTTTTAAGATTAATTACCAGATTTTCTATATTATTTTGTATTCTTTATCAATCAGTTATTTTCGTGACTAGATTTTCTTACAACAACACGTAAAATGTACTGAAATCATTTATAAAAAAAAAGGCAGCACCGTACTGCATATACTGTAAGAATAATAAATAGTTCAACTTGCAATTAGTATTAAAAAAAAGAAGGAAAGCCAAGAAAAAAATTGCTATACAATTATCGGCAGTTCACTTTTTCCCTAGAAGACGACCTTTCACGATCGATTTGATAAGATTTCTTCCTTGTTCCTCTTTTCATTTTTGCAACGTCTTCTCCAAAGGCCACTCCTGATCTTAAGGCCGATATCATAGAGTCGAATTCTCCGCCGGCTGTTTTATAATAAATTATAAGAAAATAAAAAAATAATAAAAACAGATTGAAGACATTGGTTTTAACATAGTAATATAAAAAATAAAACGAAAATTAGGTCAAACCTTTATTTTCCAAGTCTTGCGGTGGTCTAGGTAATGTTCCTCGAGAGCTACGTCGTTGAGCTTGCATTTCCATAATTCTCTTACGTTTCTCTTCTTCTTCTTTTTGTTTCTTAATCTTTTCCATACTAGCCTGAGCCTCACTCATTGAAACTAAAAACAGATCAAATTCAGTAAAGAAATCCTGCGGTGTTGTTTCACTTTCGGCGAATAGTTTAGATACTTTTGCGTATTTTTCTTTCATTTCAATTAAAAGTTTCTCTAAATCGTTCAATTTATAATTGGCAACTGTTTCGAAATTAGACATTACAATAGAGAACTTGTCATTCGAATCCCTTTTCTTCTCAAATTCTGTCTCCAGTTTGATCTCTCTTAATCCTTTTCGTAATAGCCTAATCTCCTTTTCCAATTCGGCTACTTCAACTTTACTAGCTTCTTTAACAGAACTTAATTCATTTTGAATTTCCATGACTTGTGGGCATCTTATTTGTAAACTCTCAATTAGATAATGAAGCAACGAAATTCGTTTATCGACACTTGATTTTGTGTCGGCTAGTTTATTTAAAGATGATAATTTAAAGCCAGCTGCGTTTCCCCGCTGTCCACGGTTCATGTAGTTACCCATAGCAAGAACAACGCTTAGTATTATTTTCAAATTTTTACTCTTATCAACTTGCTCTGATGCTTTTATAACACTTTCTGACTGATTTCTATAATCTGACACTCTTTCATTGAATTTCTTTTTATAATATAAACCTTTTAGACGCTCTTCGTAATGCTCTACTTGACTCATTTCGTATAAGAATCGATCAGTTGTTGCCATTTGTTCGATTTCATGTGCATGTTCACTTAATAATTGTACTTCTTCAGTACTCGGAATAAATTTAAGCAATTGTTCGCACATATCTTTTGCCAGTTTTTCGCTAGGATCAACATTCCGTATTGCGTGGGCTAATTCGCCGTTAGATAATTTCAGCTTCGACAAGAGAATATTACAATTTTGAGCACGTCTGCCGTCTACAACCGATAGCTCTCGAATCACTGTTGCAGATCGCCCTTTTAAAGAATCTCCCCCACCATTCTCTTCTATTTTATGTTGATAGGCTGAGAAATTTTTCTCTACGTCAGGCAGATCTAAGATATCAAATTTTTCACTGATTCGTTTCCAAATAGTTCCATCTAGTTGATTGGCCGGCAATTTAGTCCAATTGAACGATTTGAGTGGCTGAGTCGGTTTGGGTCCTGCGTACGGCCTTTCGATAAGACTTAAAGGTGCACCAGGAGCACCAGGTGGAGGTGGAGGTGCTGGAGGAGGCGGTATAAGAGAAGATCCTAAGCCAGGTGGAGGCGGCGGTGGTGGTGCCGGAGCAGGCGTTGGTGATTTGAAACTTCCAACCCTAGATGGCGTTGTATCATGCCCATTTTGCATAGAAACAGCTTTTCCACCATTCTGTTTTAAAGCATTCGCTAATTTTAATTCTGCCTCTTCTCGACGTCGTCTCTCATTTTCCAAGTCCCTTTTCATACTTTCTAAGATGTTGGCCAATTCTTCAATTTCTTTTTCCTTAACTTCGATTTCCCTTTCTTTCCCCAAAAGTTGAGCTTCTACATTCTCCCTTTCCTTTTCCGCTTTACGTATATCTTTTTTTAGTTGTTTCATCTCTCCTTCGGCAACAATAGTTTTTATAGCAGCAGCAACGTTTAATTCCAGTGGAGCATCGTCTGGATCTCCTTCCTTCGTTTGTAAGATAATCTGCTCGATAACTCGCTCAATTAAAAGCCACGATGGTCCGTAGGAAGCGTGACTGATCTGCATAAGATGGAAAAGTATGGAAACAAAACAGGGATAGGCAGGCGAAACGGTCATTCTCTTTCTCAAATAATCGAATAACGAGGTAGCAGAACGGGAATCTACATGTTTCGTTTCAAATTTTTCAGCAAAGTTTCTCTCATCCTCTATTCTCAAAGCTTCGAAGAATTCGGCGTGTCTTCCCAAAGTTTCGTCGTTATATTGGTGAAGAGCATCTATTGCCGGTTCTATACCCAGCATGAGGAACTCAAAGCGGATATGCAATCGGAATTCAAGGTGCTTTTCCCCTGCACCATATTTAATTACGGCATTGACTAGTGACAAGATGGCAGTTTTCATTCTAACTTCCTCGTATGGATTATTCCATTTACGTCCCAATTCGTAAATCAATGTTTGAAAGCGTGTTCTTTCACTAGCCCATCTTGAAAATGCAAAGAAAGCTTGAAGTACTTTTCTGTGACCTCCTGGTACCATACAGAGTGTTGCTAAAATCTCTAGAACATTAACTTTTACTTGAACAGATTGTGAAGTTAAAATACGGGCAAGGCAAGCAATAGCTGTTGGGTGGCCTAAAATATGAGAACGTCCTTCAGACACATTCAACAGTGCGTTAACGCAACCGACTACTGCCAAATGGATGTAATCGATCTCTTCCTGCTGTTCGCTTGACCACGTTTCTAATTGTCTTAGCACATTTAATAATTCGTCAACACCATTTAACGTAAGAAATCTTGTAACAAAGCTGAGAGTTTGAGTACGAAGGGCAGTCCTTAAAGCGTCAACGTCCTTAACAGTCTCTACCTTTTTTAACTTTCCGAGAAATTCTTCGGGGCTAGCCAATGTTCGACCTGTATCTATATCTTGAATTCTACTGCAATAAATTTGCCACTTTTTATCAGCACTTAGAGTAAGCATAGCCTGTTTTTGAGGTTCAGGTAAGCCCAATTCGTCGACTAGAGATGAGAACATTGCCTCCAAACGTTCGTCGTTTGGCCGAGCGGCTTCGTTTAATTTGACTGGTTGTAAATCCGGAACAGGAACATGATTAATGTTCGGTAGCCTTTCCTTTTTTGCAAAGAGGGTTCTCAAACAAGAACACATTTCTATCAAAAAAAAGAAAAGAAAAGAAGAATAAGAAATGGAATGTTTTTTCTAAAAATTAGTTTATATTTGCCAAATTCAAGACCATAAGTAATTTTAGTAGAACAACCTACGCTTACTAATCGAAACTTAATACAAATAAATTTTCATAGGCGGAAAGGAAAGACGCAAATATTTATATTCCTATCATAAAAATTTACGATAGCGATTTAAAATGGTATTTTATCATTAAGACAAAGAATAGAACATTTGACAAGAGTAATCAAATTTTATATTTAATCATAAAAATTCTTGAAGAGATGGTTTTTTTTCCTTCTTATTTATATATATATATATATATAAGTATATTGAATGATTTATGAACATTTTGTACCTGTTCAAAATAAGACCTTCAGGCCTAGAGTATAGCTATAATAATCATAATAATAATAATGAAAGGAAAAGGTTTCATAATAGATTCTTTCAGTTCGTTGCCTTTCTAATTATATATTCAAAACTGCTTACTTTTTGGTTCAACTAAATTCACGAATTTACTTTTGTACTGAATTTTATTACCGTTTAAAAATAGTATTAGTAGCGTAATATTCTATACTAACTTTACTGCTTTTTTTATCGAGAATACTTTAAACAGGAATCATTATTAGACTTTTTAGGGCAGATGAAGCTGTTTAATCTGAAAAAAAACGATGTGATGAGTGGTGTGGGTGACTAACAAAGAGAAAATCAATTACCCTACCTCCGTTTATCGCCTTGAAAAATCCTTGGGCCAAAAACCATAAAGCTAAAACATCCCAATATTACGTTTTACACTTGTTAGGATGTTAAAAACAGATCAATAGCCTTAAACTTTCGCGGCGTAGGCCAATCAGTAGACGTAAATAAAGTCGGCCTTCTCCAATACCTGCGGCCCTCTGCAATTTACATTTCGCTGTCTAAACCTCCAAAGCGTTCATTGGCTGCTTGTGACGTCATTTCGGTGGCGCGGAATTCCAAAAAGTATATATTTCGAATGTGACAATTAATTTTACGCCCATAATTTAATTAGATATCGAGATGATAATTAGATTCTATCTTTTCGTTTCACTTCTACAAGCGGCGTTTTCTTATCAAACGTATCCTAACCCCGACTGGTTAGTATCAACAATTAGCCACTCAGCTAATGTTTCAACAACTTCCCGAGGAAACTTAATAATTCAAAATTCTCTAATAACTAGAGAGTTTTCAATTAAACCTGATTTTACTACTGTTGATTATTACTCATTCGATAAGGAGGCATCAATCCTTCGGGCTCTGGGACCTGAGGCTGTTATTTCACTAGATGGCATTACCTATTTCGTTGGACATTTAAATACTTCAACAATTACTCGAGGCTATTTGAATCGGACTGAATTGAGGGAAAAAGCAACCTATGATGTAAAAGCATTTCATTTTTCTGCTTATAGAATTACAAAACCCGAGGAACCCTTCCCTTATAAGCCGAAAAGAGGAGCTCCAGAAGATATAGTGTGGCCTCCAGCAGGCGTAAGATTAGAAGTTGATTTTAAAGCTCCTAATTCCGCGCCAGATCCTCACAAAGGAGTATTGATAACTATATCATATGAATTATACGATGGGGTTCCAATTTTATCAAAGAAGATGAGAGCTAAAACTTTATCCGAGGAGGCGGAGAGCGTAAACTTTTCTTTACTCTCGCTCGAATTCCTAGCTGTTAATTCACCATGGGCTTCGAGGAATTGGCACGTTGATACTCAATACGGCAGAAACGGTTACGGGTGGATGCATGTTGAAACTGATTGGGCTCACGGAACACAAGTTGTGTGGTCTGATGATCCATCACAACCATCCATGCCTGGATCTTTCATGCCTACTTTAAACGTATCTTTTTCGCCACCGGCCTTCGCATTAAAGCTTGATAAAGAAGGCTTTGAATCCTTCTCGGTTCGCCAATTAGTACACGCGTCAGACGACGATGAACGTATTGGCCTATCGAAGAGAAGAATGCTCCGTCTTCTTGCTCCCCATACTCAAGAGAATCCCATTTTCTTTCATATGGTCGACTCCAAATCTGTGGCGGTTAGATCTCTTATTGATCAAATGGCTGAAGTTGGTTTTGAAATGTTACTATATAGCTTTGGATCCGGATTTGATCTTGAATCGGAAGATCCTGCTTATATTAAGAGCATAGCGGAAGATATCGCTTACGCACATGCTAAGGGTATTGAAGTGGGCGGTTACGACCTAATAGCATTATCTAGAAGAACCATTCCTAAATATATGGCACTCGATGAAACGGGTAATTCGACCGATAGTACGTGTTTTGCATCCGAATGGTATGATGTCCTTTTAGAAAAGATGATATCATTTATGGACAAAACGGGATTGAGCGCAGTAGAAACAGACGGTCCTTATGGTGGTTATTCATGCTCTTCCAAAAATCATAAATATCATAGAAATAATCAAGACTCAGTATATAGACAGCAGAAAAAGCAGGGAGAAATGTATAGGCTTCTTAGAAGACGAACTGTTTACATTAACCAACCAGACAATTACTTTTATGATGGCGGTTCTAAAACGGGTATGGGCTATAATGAAAACCAGTATTCCCTTCCAAGGTGGCAGGACATATCTATAAGTAGACAGACAGTTTTTGATAATACTTTCCTTAAGACACCTACAGTCGGTTGGATGCATGTGCCCTTAGTTCAATATCATGGCGGTGGTGCTGCTGCTATTTTCGAACCTTTGACACAGCATTCTTTAGAATATAAGTGGGCGTTAGAACAATATCTTGGTGCTGGAGTTGCGGCTTGTTACAGGGGATATAGGCTATTCGATTCTAACACTACCAAACGAATTGTCAAGGAAACAGTAGACTTTTACAAAACATATAGACAACTATTAATTAGCGACATTATTCACGTGCGGAGACCGGATATGCAAAGCATAGACGCTTACTTGCATGTCAATCCTAAACTAAAGGATAAAGCCCTTCTTATGGCGTTTAACCCTACGGAATCAAGATTAAGAACTACTATGACAATTCCATTGTATTATACAGGTTTAACCAAAAGCTGTATCGTATCAGAAAGAGGAGGAAAATCATGTGAAATTTTCTTGTCTAGAGACTATACGATAAGGCTTGATATAGAATTGAACGCCTACTCTATCACTTGGTACGTCATCAATTAAAACTAATAAAAAACGTTCGTGATTATCCATCTCAAATAGGTGTATATAGTAAATAGTGGTATTGCGCACCATTGCAGAATTGTCAGTAAACTGGGAAATAGAAACGTGTGAAAGGGTCGGTGGAGGAAGAGATAGTGTTTATGACAAAAAAAAAGAGAGAAAGGGTCGTAGAAAGAACCAGCGGGGTAATAAAGTGAGAATATAAGAAACATACTTAGATAAATGAATAGTATATAGTAAAATTACAAAACAAGGTAGATAAAAAGGTTTATATAATATAGTATAAGTGTATTTATATATATATCTTGGTGTATATATATATATATGAATGAATATATTAGTATAAAGAAAGAAGGAAGAAAAGCGAAATTTATGAAAGCTAACGGAAAGAGATAGATGAATGAACCATATGACAGAGACAAAAAAATGAGGAGATACATAAATCGAATGATATTATAGATTGGTGAAATGTGAAATAGATACGAGAATAATGAATACGACAGCTAACAAATTAGCTTCATTTCTACTTATATTTTCCTTTTGCTGACCGAAAATCTCAAACGGTGCGCAACTAAACACTCGGCGTACGTTGGCGCGGCGCTTAATGAATATTAATGAGAATAGTGGCAAAAGGAGGCATATAAGCGTCGAAACGGCGATGCGCGTCTGGCTGCTCCTTTCCTTATCGTTCCTCGCTTTAGCGCAAAACGTGAAGGCGTCTTGTCGAGGTCGGTGTTTAAATGGTGGAGTTATGGTCATGCCGTCGAATATTTTCGCAAGGTGCCATTGTCGGTGCGCTAACAACTTCCGCGGTCCTCGCTGCCAATTTGTGGCAAAACGTTCTGGCTTGCAGCTACCTTCGCTACTACACCATTTAGCAGTTTATGGAAAAGATAAAAGTAAAAGGTGAGTTTGTTTCAACATATAACGACACCTTAAAAGCCTCAATTCGCAGTCTCTTGTGTACATTCAACACCTAGTAATTCGTTGGTAGGCGGCTTACTCCTTGTAAATGCCATCTTCTCGGCACGTTCCGCATCGACAAACTAGATCAATTATATACACGGACGAATGTAAAATGTAAACAGTCAGTCGTGATTTTGAGTACAGGTTGCCTTGGCGCTTCGCAACCCACGCCGCATCCTTTTGTAAATAAATCAAAATGACGTTAGCATCGAGTTTCGTCGCGTTGAAAATAATCGGAAAACTCAATTTTCGATTTCGAAGCATAGGGTCAATTCCATCTGGTAATAAAATATGCAGGGCGGTATCTTTTGGTCAAATACATTCGTTCTCAGCTAATTACAGTATTTCCGGTTCAATTCACGGTTTGTACAAAACGTAAAAGCGATTCGAGAAAACGTTCATAAATTATGGATAGCGTAGATATCAAACGGCACCTATAAATGTCATCAGTTGGCAAAATATAATCATACTGCTCTATATTTTTACTACAGATCCGGATGGGAAATACTTCCGCGATGACGGAGTTATTTTTATAGACTTCATTTTACTTGTTTATCTCACTTATAGTAGAAGGATAATACACTAAAATGTTCTCTCGCCTCTATATCTTTATTCGCGTAGCTTCCACGAATTACAATTATCTATTCATACGATTGATGTCATAAGATGAAAAAGCATATTATCCTAAATCCATTATCAAGTGACCGAGAAAATGAAATAGTATTATAATGTAAAATGGATAGTTCTACACATAAAATCATATTTCTTTGCATAATATGGCATCGCACACTTAAAATACAATATTTTGTGTTGGCGCGAAAATATTAAAACGAGTTGTTAACACAGGAAAAAATAATTAGCAAAATCAAAACCATTATGTACAATTATACTTTCTTCAGAATTATAAAGTTCAACAAAACAAATGCTTCTATCACAGTGCTAACACAACATTGAGTGTCGTCGACATTTTTTAAACATATAACTCTAATGGGTGAAGGGAAATGGTTAATACGCAATGATCCTAGGTAATTGTTTCATCTAATAAAAACACGAACGATCCAAGGCTATGCTTAAATTTTTTCCGGTGGTTGACTTCTTTAAAATAGGTGTTATTGGAATGTCTTCTGTTCTACTTACAAACTTTACTAATCTAGAGGGCGCCGAAAGGATCGTTAACGTTTTGTCGCTGTTGGGCTTGCTGATAATTCGGTGGTGCCATCTGACGAGGTTGTCCCATCATCATTGAATTATTAGGATGCTGCATCTGAGGGCCAGGCTATTAATAAAGAAAATAGATAATAAACTTATTGCACAGGGGAAAAGGAAATGAATTTTGCACCCAAAAACAACAGATAATTCGGGGATAACGTAGTGAAGAATAAATAAATTAAAAAAATAATAGATTGAAGTACAACTAACTAACCCAGGGAGTACCATTTGCTGGTGGATGATTCATTACTGCAGGACCGTTATTATACATATTGAGCGGTGTTCCAACGGGGAACATTTGATGTTGACCATACATGCCGGATACCTGGGGCTGCATGCCATTTGACATCTAAACACAACGAAAACCACATGCGACACAAAAAAAATAAAATATAAGTAAAGTAAATGAAAAATAAATGAAACTCAACAATTAGGAAGACTAATGCATGCATAATTTTGTATAGAAAGGGAATGGGTGTTATTTTCATTTATTTTCCAAAACTTACCACCATGTGGCCACCTTGACCCACCATATTTGTATTTGGTTGCTGGAAACTCGGCATAAAGGGCTGCTGTTGCATAGCTCGTCCAGTTAATTGCTTATTTTGACCGCTAGCCGCAGTCCAGTTATGTTCAGTTTTCTTTAGCTATAACACATGGAATTTCAACGTATAATACAAGTAATATAAGTAGTAAGAGTACCGCGTTCATGTTTCCTACCTGCATTCCTGGCCCGTTTATGTTCAAATTTCCAGCCAAAGACACCAAGCTAGAATCCAAGTCGCCGCCTATTAGCTTATGTTGTGGTGTTATAGTGGGCTGAGACGCAGTACCAACAGGAGAAGTTGATTGTTGTTGCGGCTGCATTACGTTACCACCAAAGGAATCAAAAGCTGTTTATAAAAAAATAAAAAACCGTATTTTTAATATAAGAACTCATATGAAACAGCTGGATTAACAGAAATAAAAAATAAAAATTGAAATAGGAGTTATAAGCAAACATTAAAATCACGCATTTTTGTAATCAATAAACACTCATAACACGTAAAATTAAACATCAAGGATCTTAAGGGAGGGGTTTGGTGACAAACCTGCCATAGATGTTTGTTGCGGCTGAGCCATAATAGGAACCGGTTGTGCTTGTTGTACAACTGCAGGTTTAGCCATAAAGTCCATTCCGGCTTTAATTTAGTAAAGCATGGGGATCAATTTTAATAATTAGTTTATGGGTTACTAGGATTTCCTAACTTATTAATAATGGAATTTGGAAAGCTATGGAAAATAATTTTTTTATTTAGTCAATTACCGAGTAAATCTATTGAAGACGATGGTGGCGCTGAAGATGTAACGCTCACCGTAGCGGCTGCAAAAGTTTGTGATGTTGATAATTTAGAAATTGACGAATATACTAGACGACAACGACATACCGTCTAGTAAAGGTGCTGGGACGCCTGATGGCGCATTTACTGGAGATGTTGTAGGAAGAGTGGCTAGAAAATGAAGTTTGGTTAAAACAAGTTACAAATAAGACGCTGGAATTTGTCTGGGGAAACAAAACTTTTGCCATACCGGGAGACGAGCTGGGAGCAGGCTTAGCGGCGGCTGTCACGCCCGTTTCATTCAAATATTCTGTTCGGAGCGTTTTAACATATTACATCACAAAATATTGTTAGAAATTGGGATGAAAACGACATAATCATGCCAATTCAAAACCTGACGCGGTTTGTTAATTACACAAAACACTAAAGCGATCGTTGTTCAAAAGCGATAGAATAGATAAGTGAGACTGAGCATTATGAGAATTTTTCACGCGTTGTACCTGAAGACGGCGAACGAACTGTTTGACCAAAAACGGCGGCAAAATGATCATCCGTCGATAACGTTTGCGGTATGGATGTGCAGCCACCGTACGAATTCATCACATTCACCGTACCTGCTATGAAAACGATCAAGAGAGAATTTTTTCGCTAGATCGCCTAAGCAAGCTTTCAGTCGAGTATCTCAAAGCCTCAACTTGAGGATCGTTACCTGTAGTTTTTTGAGGAGGAGACTGATCGTCAACACCACCAAATGGGTTAGCCGATGCATCTAAGCCAATTAAATCATTTGATGCTCCTGAATTAACGGGGTTATTTGGTTTAGCCGCTTGTGGGACTGTTGTGGGTGCTGTTGTCATGCTTGGAGGATCGGAATCCTTTGAGTGTTGAGCTTTTAATTGTTGAAGATGTCTGCTCTCTTCCTCAATTAACTTTTGCTTATCTTCATTCGTAAGATTGGACGAATTGCTCGTCATTGTTGATATAGCTGATGAAACAACAGCAGCGTTGGTTGTTGTTTTCACTCCTTTCTTTCCCTCAAGACTGGCCAAGTGTTGCTCGAGGGCCTCTAGGAGTGACGAGGGAGCCTGTAATAGTTATTGAAAAAGTACCATATAAACAAAAGTTCTAGTGTTCCACATTAAGGAAACATACAGACTGCAAATTAGCGTTCGAAGCCAAAGTCTGTAACATGCAATGAAAAAAAACCGACTGGTACAATATCCACTAAAGGGAAATGAGGGGGGAGGGGAAGGGATTTGGCTACTAAGTTCTAAAAATTTTTATGTGACGGAGAGGGTAGTCAGATTTACAACAAAGGCTAACGTAGAAGTAACTTAGCTAAGTAGGACAACATAACTTTTGAATACTCATACCTTTGCTAAATCAGGTATTTCTCCTTTATCTATTCCCATATTCTGAAAAAGAAATAAACAATTGATATATTCTTGAAGAAAGACTGATCTTGGAAAGCAAGATAAAGATAGATATACCACAATCAAGCAATAGTTAAAGAAACAGAAAACAATATAATAATCTTGTAATTTTTGAAAAAAAAGCATAACCGTTTAAAACTGTTAAAGGAAGAGTAAATAAAATTTTTGCATTACACTTTTAAAGCATACTTCAGAATTGATCACTAAGATTGCATTTTATCATATACATTGTGGAGAATATTTGATTAAGAAAAACAAATAGATATTTGCTTGTTACTTGATAAATATTGTTTTTGGTTTGATATTTTATCAGGTGAGATAGAGAGAAGAGACATAATTGAAATTAAAAGCCTTTTTACTACTTTTTCTTGATAGTCAATTTGCTTTTTATAAAAGTTATGAATACCATTTAGTAATGATTTTTCAAAATAAAAATTCTTGTTACAATATAAAAGTAGCATAAAAGCGATGATTTTTCCTCGAATTTCATCAAAATACTTATGCTAGTGGTTGCCATACGTAATAAAAACGTTATCTGAAAATCACCTGATGACTATGAGACGAATTTTGCTGTGTAAGACGAAAAACCACGAATTTGATTATCGAAATTACTTTTAAAATAATTTGTTTTTTTCAAATCAAACAAATCAAGGATGTATCATGCTTAAATCAATTGCTAAAATACCTCAGCAACTTTTAGGAACTCAGAAACTCTTTCCATGCGATTTAAAAAATTTGTGTAAATTTCAAACGCCGTCTTACAGTGCTTTTTGGTCATATCGAAATATCTTTCTGTTGAGGGTAACAGAAGAAACTAACTACTATACAACAAATAAAAGAAAGTAAAATAAAAACAATATTCAAACCAACAATATAATAATTTATGACATATATAGCTAAAGAAAATATATTATATTTGTTGGCTTGTTTTTTAGCGGTGCGAAAACTAGAAAGGACTAGATGAAAAGCTAAAAGCATCCATATTCCGTTTAGATGCAACCAAAACAACAGCATCCTATACCTCAGCTGTTTTCAAAAATTTAGCAACATTATCCATTCGAGCGACGAATTTTTTGTATATATCCAATGCTTGTTTACATTGTTTCTTGTTCATTTCAAAGTACTTCTCTGTAAAAATTGCGGTTTAACCAAGTTTCTCTTAGTTCATTAAGTTTTGCACCGGAGTTTATGATATATAATTGATATAGTTCAACTTTTGACTAAGTACTTACCCAGTAAATTAATAATACCATCGTTGTAGCATGCGAATAACCTAATAAGGTCTTTAAAAAGAAGCATAAAAGAAGCATTTATGACTCCGTTGCTTAATTCATTGGGAGAGCAGTCAAATTCGAGTAAAGCATCAATCTGACTTTGTAAAACAGGTAGCGACTTTAATAATTTCTCGGTTGCCATCTTACGTAATAATCCATCATCTTTTCTGTTGAAACAATATAGAATATTCTAATACAGAAAATAAGCGTGGTAACACAATCGAACCGAGCCATAACTAATCTGATATTTTTTTTACAAATTTTTATCAGAATGCTTCGAGTTTGGAGAAATTAGGAATTGAGTAAAGTTTTAGCAAGTGTCTAGGTTCAATATAAGCGGGATTGTGTTATAAAGAGATTCGACTGTAATAAAAATTACCCTCGTTTCACTTTACAAAAATCAAACGCCATATGACGGTACGAGACACATTTTTCACTCAAGTATTTAGCGTATCTTCTTACAAACGTTGACATGTCGTATCCTGTTTATCAGAAGTAAAAGATAACCAAATATTTATGTTATTTTGGTAATAGAAATTTATCCTACCCTGCGCCGCTGCTTTATCGAGGAAGTTTGACAGATTGAATGTACAATTATTCGAGGCTAAGTATTGTGTGAATCTTTCGTTTCCGAAGTTCATTATGTTATGGATTGTTACTAGAGACTTAAACACAACGACCCAACTCGCATGAGATGTTCTATCAATAAGTAGATTCGCTAGATTCGGAATGGACACATTCGGCTCATTCGTACAATTTACTAGGTCTGGAAAATTTTCTGATATAGTTATTTCTCTTAAATTAATAATGCAATATTTACAATCTAAATGTTTCTTTTTCGGACCCATTATTTCTTCAGTTGTAGCTTTACAAACCGATTTTGCTAAACCTTGGCCGGCTAAGCTGTGTCTTACAGCTTGTACTCGGTCCATCACACTTTGCCCAGCCATTTTGAAACAATAATTCTAATATCTCTTATTTATTTCTACGAATAATACTTAGTCTGTAATGAAAAAAAAGAATTCTGAGGGGTGTCTTCTGAATTTAAAATGGCGACAGCATACATAAAGTCACGTGATTTTACATTTGTGTGTATGTTTTCGTAATTTTTTTGCAGCGTACATGGCTTAGAGAAGACATATTTTGAAGGTTGACGAATTGGCAAATTTATCGACATTTATTTACGAAAATAAATTTTTTTAGCCGCAGTTCCGGTAATGGCGAAAGAAATTATTGGAAAGAATATTTTACAGCAATTGTAGTATTACTCACAATTTAGGCAAACGCCAATTGCATTTTAAGAAATATAATTATGTGCCTTCGGTGATAAAAAGAATGATGACGGTAATTAAAAATATAAATGTTTATATTAAGTTTCCGCCCATTTTTTTACTATTATACTCAAAGCGGTGTTTATGTATATATGAATTTTGATATACTATGCATTCTTAGATTTGAATTATTATGAGTAAAAAGCGTCTGAATTGAGCAAGTTTATTAATTTTTATTTGATTGTGTATAAATTATCACACTTATATTTATATACATACACTCATATATTTATTCATGTGTATTGTGTGTGAATGTGTGTGTGTGTGTGTGTATGTGTGTGTGTAGACACATATATATATATATATATATATATATATACATATATGTATATAAATTTATATATATATATATATATATATATATATGTATATATATGTATATAAATTTATATATATATATATATATATATCTGGGATTGAACGGTGTTGGCACGCTACTCCGGTGCAATACTATTTACTGTCCACGATCTGATATATGCTGGTCATAAGGGTGGATGTCGTGTAAACTGAGAGAATTAATTACGTTGCGAAAAAAATTTACGTAGATATTTGAAATTTTTTTTTTATAAGACAATTTAAAAAAAGAACGAATGTGTAAAATGTTCTATTTATTGATGAACTGAATGAAAATGGATGGGAAATTCTTTTCTAAGAATAAAAAATGACGATATACCTTATAAATGTAATGCAGTCCGTTATTTGAAAATTGTTTAATGGTTTGGCCTCGTAATTAAGCTTGTGACTGATTCATTAAGTACGATTAATGCTGGTTTACTCGTAACGTTATTGCCACAGCAGTACTATGGTAGTGAATGATAGTGAGTTTATACGTTTATCATACTGATGGTAATATATTGTTTTATTGGGCACGTTGCTGATTTTCTATTTCATTTTGCTATGTTATATTTTTTTTCTTTGTAAATTCATATTCCTTTATCAGCTGGAAGCGAATAGTACAAACACTTTACGTTTGCATTAAGTTTTTTTGCTCCAACTTAACAATGCTTTGTCGTTATCCAAGACGATCAATTTGCGCAGCACTCTTTTAATAAGTTAAAGACAATCGGCGAATAGTCGAACGGCGTATGTTGAAAGTACAGATGTTAGTTATCGATTATGAAGATTATTTATCCAGTTGATATGGCGCAATTACAGTGTTTCCTATTTTCGCAGGTAGGTGGTGCTAGCGTGCAATGTCGACAATAAGAAATCTGATGTTAAGTTGCGTGTCGGATCGTGCTGGCTCTGCACCTACTCAAGTCGTCAAGTTCAACTCTCCCTTAACGGAAGCTTTTAAATACGGCTTGCCCACACCCATCATCGACATACTTGTGTACATCGCTCGGGAAGGCGTCACGACGCCCGGCTTATTTCGGCGACCCGGAAACGCTGCCGACCAGCGAGTCGTCATGAAAAGGCTGGTGGAGGGCAAACCAGTGATTTTGAAGGAATATAACTTTTATACATTGGCTTCTGTGCTCAAACAATTCCTTCTACGCATTCCAGGCGGCATACTCGGTAGGGAAGCAGAAACGGATTTACTAGCTACTCTTAATTTCAATTCGAAACTCGAACAATACGATCAGATTAACTCCATTTTATCCCGGTTATCCCAGGCTACTCAACAATTATTAGCTCTTCTTTTTGGAACTTTCTTCCGAGTAACAAATCACGCCGAATTCAATACAATGTCAACTGAGGCTTTGGCTAAATCCGTAGCTGGATCTCTGTTTCACACTTGCGCTCATTCAAAGGAAGATGTAGAAAGGGCTTCGACTTTGATTCGACTGCTAATAAACGATTTCGGAGTGCCCTCTTTATTCGGCAACCGAAATATTACCTACTTTTGCCATATAACCAATACTTATATACGCGTTAAGGAACGATTCAGGTACGAAGAGCGGCCGACGACACCGTCACCAACCGTTGTACATAGGCATCAACCATTACAAGCGGTCAATTCGGTATCTGCACCTGAAGTATCCACTGCTTGTGAAAATGAAAAATGTGGAAGCCTCAACAGATTTAATTCCGTCAAGCGTCGTCAGGTTGCTCGAATGAAAGAAAGGAGGAACTGGTTTGAAGGTACCGAAAGTACAACAACTTCATTCGCCTCCTCTTCGTCCCAGGCAGCCGATTCGTCCGACTTATTAACTCACAGTTCACCGCCTTCGCCTAATCGGCAAAATTTGCAGCAGTACGCCAACCGAAACGTACGAGTTGTCTTAGTCGAACGGATATATAAACCGGACTCCTTTTAACAAATGATTGTTTCGATCTCTTTTTGTTTTTCTTTCGGACGTTAGCGGTTTTAGAGAATGTTTGTTTGCTTGTTATTATACCGGAACTGTATACGTTGTTGTTGTCTTATCTATTTACATACGCTTTAGCTAAAACGATGCATTCAACACGTTCTACCTACTTAATTCGTTTAGGACTGGTTGTCTTTTTTTATTCAAAAATTAACAATTTTTTTTTAAAACCGCTAAAAACCTTCAAGACAAAACCAAGAAAATTGTTTAGTTACTATATTATAGTAAAACAATAACAATTCTTATTTTAAAACAATTCATATATTCTTAATCAGAAAACCTTTATATTTTCCTTTTAAAGAAAAAATAGTAGAAGGTGCTTGATGGACAAAATTCTCCAATTTACGTTACATTAATGTCTTGTGACATACTGCCTCTTTAAGTGACTCTTCCTTTGGTAGGAATTACAGTTTTAGCTTTACGTTATAAAATCTGTTACGACATAAATTATATTATTTTTGCTACTAAATATGCAAATTTTTATTGTTGATTATAAAAAAAAAAAAATTGATTAATGAAATTATGTTCATAATAAAGAGCGAGTATAGCTTAGCAGTCCGTTAATAGTTAAAAGTAGGACATAACAATTTATCCTAATTATATTAGCATCTGATCCGGTAGTAACAGTAGAGGAAGATAATTTAGATGTTGTAGAACTTTCTATATCACAAATGGATGGAATACCGTCCTTAACTTCGTTACAATAATTTTTAGAACAGTAGCAAAAGTCCTCTTTACCACCAGCTAATATTTTCTCAGTACAACCTTCCCTATAGCCCATCCACGCTAATTCAGCGTTCAATTGACTTTGACAAGTTCTATAAATCATTTCAATGTCATCTGTTGAAAATAGAAAAATCAGGTATATTTATTATGCAATTTTACTTAATATTTAAATGATAAGTTGATGGTAATTGTATATATGATTACTCTTTTTCCAAACAACTCTCAGCAAGCATGAGTCACATCCAGTTGCAACCGATGCATCTGATGTGGATTTTGGAACTGAGAACTCGGTACCATATCCACATCTTCCATCATATGTGTCGTCTAATGGTCCTCTCTTCCAAAAACAGTTGAAACAGATCAGATTCCGCTTTAATTCAACAGACGGTGGAACTTTACATGTTAAATTGCCTTTTTGTTAATTTTTTTTATTTTAAACGAAAATTAATGTTTTCATCATTACCAGATATAGTTTGTTCAATTGAATTGTTTGTCATATGACAAACATCTGTGGCTTCGTTGTCTTTATTACAGTAATTGTTCTCGCAATAGCAGTAAGTACGCTCGCCGCCCAATAAAAGTTCTCGAGAACATTGACTCTTTGGAAGTTTCCATTCTTCTTCTCCAAAATCCCTTAAACAATACCTTTGTACTTCATAAATGAAGTTATTTCTTTTCAGTACAATTAGACCACACTGCTTGCAATTTCTAACGATTCTTCGATCGCTAATATCCTCGGGGATTGTAAAATTATCGGCCCACGAACAAGCCGGATCGCTAAAAGGGTCATGAGGTCCGAAGGAGCATTCGAAACAATTAACGGTACCCTGTAAAAAGATGAGCTAGACAAAGAGATTACAGATTTTGCGTATTGCACACTTCCTTACACGAGAAGAATTATTGATCGTTTCACATGTCGAATTTAAACCGGCGCTATTTTCATTGCAATAACTATCCGAACAATAGCAATTTATCTCCGTCCCCCCATTTAACTCATGCTCGGAGCAGCTAGGAATCGGAGTAAGCCATTCGTTAACAGACGAATGGTTGGGTAGGCAAGTTCGTGAAATCTCATAAATATCATCTATAAAAAAAAGGGCACAACATAAAAACAATAGGTTAAGGAGTTAATCAATAACCTTTCTTGTAAACTATGGTAAGAGAACAAGAACCGCAATCAGTATCAACGGAAACGTCAGAAGTATTTTTTGGAACAGAAAATTCTCTTCCATATCCGCATCTGCCATCGTATGGATAAGCACTTCCCCCCCGAAGCCAAAAGCAAGAAAAGCAAGTTAATAATTCTTTGGAAGCCAAAGGAGGGACTGTTTGATTCGAGATATCAATGTTTATTGTCAAAAATTACTATAGAATGAATACCTAAGGCTATGTCCTTCTTGGTGACCTTTTTAGCTAAATTATCGCAATTGTGTTTAACGTTCTTATTTCTATTGCAATAATTTCCTTCACAAAAGCAAAAATCATGTTGTCCTCCGTGAAGTAATTCAGTGGAACATTGATTTTCGTACCCCATCCATTCCTCTTCGCCAAGCTCATTTAGGCAGAATCTCACTGCCTCATAGACCAAGTCTATTGCAAACAATGATTAAGCGAACGTATATATATGTATGCTAATATTAGATTAGGAGTTCCAACCTCCTTTTAACGTGAGAATAAGTCCACATTTAAGACAATTTTTAACAACTCTATGATCATTAGTATCTTCTGGTATTGTAAAATTATTTCCATAATTACATTGAAAATCAGTAAACGGATCGCCGTACCGATAGGTGCATTGGTAACAATGGTACTCTTTCTATTAATACGAAATCTAGATTACTCATAATTTATTCAAATTTAATACTTTAGACAAACCGGTTTAGGTTCAACTTGAACTTGACAAAATGATTTGATACCGTCCTTATTCTCATTACAATAATCTTCTGAACAGTAACAATATTCATCAATGCCGTCTTTTAATTTTTGTTTTGAACAATGTGGAACATAATTCTGCCATTCGTTCCCCACACTATAAGGTCTTTGGCAAGTTCTACTTATTTCGAAAATTTTGCCTACAAGTTTTCAAATGTTACAAGCTACAAGTTTAGTTGTTTTGTAAGAGAGTACTAACCTCTTTTCCAGAGGATGGAGATAAGGCATGAATCGCAATTCGTTTTCACTGACGGATCGTTAATATCTCTTGGAATTGTAAAATTGTTACCATAGCCACATCTAGCTTCGTACGGATAGTCGCTTAATCCATCTCTCCAATGGCATAGGAAACATGTAGTTAATTGTTTAGGTGAGCTTAAGGGTTGAATATTTGAGAGTTTGTTGTATAACGCAAGTTTATTTGTAGGTTTTCTATTAGCATTATAATTAACAGATGTAACATCTGTATTATTTTGACCAAAATCGTCGCATTCGTGAGTAGCGCTATTGTTCCTATTGCAATAATTACCATCGCAATAACAAAATTCGTATTCTCCATTTTGTAACAATTCACTTGAACATTGACTTTCTATTTCAGACCAAGGTTCGTTACCCAATTCTAAAAGGCAGTAACGGCTAATTTCATAGATTTGGCCTATAATAAGTTTATATATAGAATCAAAAATTGGTAATTGGGCGTATTAAACAAATACGAAACCGAATTTCCATATAAGTATAAGGCCACATTTTTTACACCCACTTTCAACTCTGTTGTTATTAATAGGAGTTTCCGGAACTGTAAAATTATTACCCCATCCACAAGCCTCATCCCTATAAAGATCCCATGACAAATAAGTACAAGTAAAACAATTGTAATCTTCAATGCCAAACACTAGAACTCCTTTATTTTCAATAAAAATTATGATATTATAATAAAGAATTAATATTTACAAATAATAAAAAAAAGAATAAAGAAACAAGTGATTTACCTTTGAAAACAATTAAGCATAGACAAATATTGATGATTGTATTCATTTTTCAAATGCGAATGTGAAGATAAAGTGAGAGAGATAGAGAAAGAGAGAGAGAGAGAGAGAGAGAGAGAGAGAAAGTCAGTAAGTAAAAGAATATAAATATAATATATAAAGATAATTTAAAAGAATAAGATTAAGGTAAAGAAAGAAAAGATGACTAATGAAGAGATAGACAGATAGATAGATGGATGAATAAAGGGAAAGACAGTAGGGAAAGGAGAGAGAAAGATTTAAAAAATTTATATTTATTTATATATATATATATATATATAATAGAAAAGTCTTGTAAAAGAGAGTTCTAAGAGAAGAATAAAAATTTTTTGTTTAATATTTTTAATAATTGTAATAAAAAAAAAAAAAGAAAAAGGTCATATTTGAAACAATATGAATTGTTGATTAATATTAATAAATAAGTTATTGATACTACCTTTTTTAAGTTATCTCTCTACATACATCAGTTTATTGTTTTATTATATAGAAAGAATTTAAAGAAGAGAACAAGCTATGTATAGGTTTTTTTTTCTTCTTCAATAAACCTATAAGATATCGTTTAATCCTATATTTCATCCATTTTTTTTAACACTGTATAATATTTTATTACTAATTGTTATATATTAATTTATGATTACAAGGATTGATAGAAGAGTAGTACTACTGCAAATTTTATGGGAAATAATAAAGATCTCTACGTTAAAAAAGATCTAGTTTACTTTTTTATGATTTTATTATATTCAATCGATTTTTTGATAAATTTTAATAATTATTTTCTGAAAAAGAGAAAAAAAAATCCTCTATCGTATCATCTATTTATTCACCGGAAGTAAGATAATAAAAAATACTGATAATAGTAAACAAGAATAAAAAAATAAAATTATAAAAAAAAAGCTGTGAATGATCAATTTTTTTTTATTTTTCAGTTTGATGGAAGCTATAGACCTTTATTCATTAGATTTTGCTGAATTTCGAAAAAACATCGATTTATTCTGATATTTACATAAATAAATTTCAACATTCTATCTAAAAATATATATATTTATTTAATATTTTTATTTATACACATACTTTATTATTGAACTTTTGAACTTTTAGTCAAATAATTATTATCTTCATTTAATTATTCGTTGATTTTCTTCCTTTATAAAAGTTAACACACATCATCTAAAGAATTTTGAATTTTTAATATAAAAACATGAATAATTGGAAAAAGAATAATTTATTTAAAAAAGATCAAACTCTAATCATTCAATCAAAATCAGAATATTTAATTCAAAAGAGAAAATTTGAAACTAGTTTGCCTAAAACGTCAATAGAAATTCCGGCAATTGGACCTAATTTCAACTCTTCGGATAGGTCGAACTCTGTTGTTGAACCACCAATTAGAAAAGATGTAAGTATTAAAAGTAGTTCTTTTTTATTATTATCATTTAAAGGGAATTGATGGAAACACTCTGCTATAGATTTTATATCAAGTTGCAAAAAATATAAGACGGTTAAGAGAGGATAAGAAATCGTTGGGAAATGATAAAAGATGCTCTAATAGTAAAATTAATGGAAATTCTGTTGAAAACAATGCAAATTCAACTGGCGAAAGTCCTAATAAAAGTATTAAATTTTCATTATCGAATAATGATACTGGTAAGAATTTAATGGATGATTTTACTATTAATGGAGTGGGGAAGTATGTTCAAAAGTCAATATTAAATAAAGATGAGCGAATATGTCAATTCAATTCTAATGATATAGAATGGAAGAAATACTTCTCTAAATTTCATTCATTAGATAGATTAACGCCTATTCGACGTCGTAGAATATTTAAAAGAATTGATTATATCCCCTCCAAGATGAATAAAGTCTATGATAATGTATATTTGAACGGTAGATATTATATGGATGATAAACCTTATGAATATTCTCAAGTTATTTCTCTATTGAATGAGAAACCGAAAAGACAAACTAGTACAAACATTGATATTTTAGAGGAACGTGCCTCTGATAAAAATTTCAAACCGTTTACCTTTTTACAAAATGAAGAGAGGAGCAAGGAAGAGCAAAGGCGAAGATTGAGAAAGGATTTTTGGAAATTTTATCCAGAATATCTAAAGCGTTTTGAACAGATTCGTAGGCCTATGAAATATGATTCGTGCCTTAACAAAACAAATGAAACTAGAGAAAAAGAAGATAATGCTAACGAAGAAGAGGAAGATGAAAATGATAAAGAAAACAAAAAAGATAATAATATACCATTATATAGAAAGAATTTAGTAGAAATTCGTGCAAAGAACGAAAAGAAAGATACTTTTGTTAAATTTAACTTTAAGAATAAATTAGATAGAAGAGAATTCAATGATTTAATGTGGAAAGATTATCCTGATTATATAGAAAGATTTAAATCCATGTATACGCCTATTGAACAATAATAAAATATACAAATAAAATGGAAAAAAAATCTTTCTCTTCTCTCTCTTTCTCTCTCTCTCTCTCTCTCTTTTAAAAATCGTACAGTATTAATAAATTAATCCTTTTTTGTGTTTTATTTATAAATAATTAGTAGATTTTTTTTAAAAAAAAATTAGTTAATTATTTATTAATTTTATTTTTTTTATTAGATATAAGTAAGGATGTTATATAGGCCTATAATAGGTTTATTATTTAGTTTTGTACCGTGAAGTATGTAATAAATAGAATATAGATTAATTCTTCTTGTATTCTTTATTGAAATTTAGATAGGCTTAGAAAAAGTTATATTTATACGATTTTTAATCAAAAATTAAAAGCAGACGGTTAAACGAGTAAAAGAATCAAAGAAAAAACACTTTGGATAAAATGATCATAAATAAATAGAGACTTTTTTTTATAAAAAAAAAAAGAAAGAAACGATTTGGTCTTATATTTTATTATGTTTTGTTTATATTTTATATTTTCTCTTTTTTTTTTTTTACCTCACCTAAACAACAAGCTAGCCAGCCACCCACTCACCCGCCTACTCAACCTTCCTCTTCAGTTTATCTGTCGTCTTATGAGGGATTTATATCAACTCTATTCAATTTGCTGTTACGTTTAACGTAAATTGAAATAAATATTAGAATAACTATAAATAACGATCCGAGTACTCCAACGATTATTCCTGGGTTAAAACTGTGGCTCGTGTTCGATTTATTCTGCTCATTTGCTGCGTGAATTTTTAAATAAAATATCAAAGATATATGCTGTATATTTAGAACGTGCAATACTCACTCGCCTGTTTATTTTCTTCTCCTTCCTCTCCATGCAACGGCTGACTATAGCTGGGTAATGGATTGTTGTTTTCGAAAGATTGTTCAGAACAACTTTGAGGGGGTAAAGTGCAATTGAAAGGGCTATTTATCTGGCAAACTACAACATCCGAATGAAGGGAGCTTAATTCAATTCCATGATTAGACAGTAGTGATTTATTAATACTAAATCTAAATTCGTGAATAGGTGAATATAGGCTAAAGTTCATACCATCTTCCAAAATGCACCTGAGAATATTAAAGCTAAACTTAGTTAAATATTAATTTATATAATCTAATTTCTTACCTATCATCTACCAGTTTTCTGGTAATATTTCCACCCTCATTTACGAATAAGTTAATTAAATTAACTGTAAAACCTAGCAAGCCTTCAAAATGTAGTTTGATATAGACTTCAGAGGGCGCTTCGTCTGTCTTATTCAAAGTATCAGTAAAATTAATATTTTTAAAGAAATCCATTCTTATTGAGAAATCGCCATCTGATTCAACGAAGTTTGGAAACGGTGAACTCGTTGAGTATGTTACATCTACTGTGACTTCTGCATCTGACGTTAATTCCCCTGAAGTCGTTGGGTTGGATACTTCACTATTTGTTGAAAGTTGAATTAAAGTTGTTTCTGTTATATTATCGTTAGTTAATGTTGAAAATTGTGTATTAAGTGTTGGTACTTTACCAGTTTGTTTACTCGTTGTAAAACTTTGCGAGCTATTTTCATCTTGAGTTACTCCAAAAGTTGACTGGAAATTTTGCGTAACTGTAGAATGAGACGATTTCGTTGCTGTCATTGGTGAATCGGAAATGGTTGTACTTTTCTCGGATAATGTTCCTGTGGAAGTTGTCCATTCAGTTTTTTCAGAAATTGTACTCTCCTCATTACCGTTTGAAGTTGAAGAAAACGGCAAACTCGTTATTGTAGACATCGTTTCTTTAGAAATTGCCTCTGTACTTTGGACATTCACGTCTGTGGCTATACTTTGTGATGATGCCGTAGGTGTTTCTATCTCTACAGTTTGTTTACTAGAGAAATAATCTGTAGATCTCGTTTCTTCATTAACTTCTGTTGATGAACTGGACATGAAAGATGGTGAAGTTGAAACGCCATTCGAAGAGGATATTTCTCCCTTTGAACTAGAGTAGCCAACAGATGACACGGTAAGGATTTTCTCTGTAGTTACTATATCACTACTTCCGGATAACGAAGACCCACTTCCACTATTTGTTGTTGAGCCTAAATCTGGTTCAGTTGTATGAATTCCAGTTATATCATTCCCGGATGAAGTTGTTTCAGCTATCGGACGTGTTGTTCTTCCTGTAGTATCTGACGATTCCGTCGTATTAGTAGAGTTAGTGAAAAGTTCTGTTGTTATATTTAGACCATCAGGTGATGGAGTAACAGTGTGAATATCTCCTGTTCCTGTTACGGTAGAGGCATCGTTAGAAGAACTCGATCCTATTGAAATACTAGTTTTGGTTGATGATTCAGTTGGACCTGTTCGAGTGCTGTCAGATTCTTGAGTTTGTGTTTGTATTGTTGCAGTTCCAGCAGAAATATCCGGAGAAGATGTTGAAGAATCTGTAGCTTCTTTTGTTGCAGTTGTATCTGTTGCTGCATCACTAGCAAAGGTCGATGATATTTCTGTTAGACCTGTTCGAGTGCTGTCGGATTCTTGGGTTTGAGTCTGTGTTGTTGCAGTACCACCAGAAATGTCTGGAGCAGATGTTGAAGAATCTATAACTTCTTTTGTTGCAGTTGTATCTGTTACTGAATCACTAGTAAAGGTCGATGATGACTCAGTTGGATCTGTTCGAGTGCTTTCCGATGCTTGAGTTTGAGTTTGTGTTGTTGCAGTAGCACCAGAAATGTCTGGAGAAGATGTTGAAGAATCTGTGGCTTCTTTTGTTGCAGTGAAAGCCGTTGCTGTATCACTAGCAAAGGTCGAAGATGACTCAGTTGGATCTGTTCGTGTGCTGTCAGATTCTTGGGTTTGGGTCTGTGTTGTTGCAGTACTACCAGAAATGTCTGGAGAAGATGTTGAAGAATCTGTGGCTTCTTTTGTTGCAGTTGTATCTGTTGCTGCATCACTAGCAAAGGTCGATGATATTTCTGTTGGACCTGTTCGAGTGCTGTCAGATTCTTGGGTTTGAGTTTGTGTTGTTGCAGTAGCACCAGAAATGTCTGGAGCAGATGTTGAAGAATCTATAACTTCTTTTGTTGCAGTTGTATCTGTTACTGAATCACTAGTAAAGGTCGAAGATGACTCAGTTGGATCTGTTCGTGTGCTGTCAGATTCTTGGGTTTGGGTCTGTGTTGTTGCAGTACTACCAGAAATGTCTGGAGAAGATGTTGAAGAATCTGTAGCTTCGTTTGTTGCAGTTGTATCTGTTACTGAATCACTAGCAAAGGTCGATGATGACTCAGTTGGATCTGTTCGAGTGCTTTCCGATGCTTGAGTTTGAGTTTGTGTTGTTGCAGTAGCACCAGAAATGTCTGGAGAAGATGTTGAAGAATCTGTGGCTTCTTTTGTTGCAGTGAAAGCTGTTGCTGCATCACTAGCAAAGGTCGATGATATTTCTGTTGGACCTGTTCGAGTGCTGTCAGATTCTTGGGTTTGAGTTTGTGTTGTTGCAGTAGCACCAGAAATGTCTGGAGCAGATGTTGAAGAATCTATAACTTCTTTTGTTGCAGTTGTATCTGTTACTGAATCACTAGTAAAGGTCGAAGATGACTCAGTTGGATCTGTTCGTGTGCTGTCAGATTCTTGGGTTTGGGTCTGTGTTGTTGCAGTACTACCAGAAATGTCTGGAGAAGATGTTGAAGAATCTGTAGCTTCGTTTGTTGCAGTTGTATCTGTTACTGAATCACTAGCAAAGGTCGATGATGACTCAGTTGGATCTGTTCGAGTGCTTTCCGATGCTTGAGTTTGAGTTTGTGTTGTTGCAGTAGCACCAGAAATGTCTGGAGAAGATGTTGAAGAATCTGTGGCTTCTTTTGTTGCAGTGAAAGCTGTTGCTGTATCACTAGCAAAGGTCGAAGATGACTCAGTTGGATCTGTTCGAGTGCTTTCCGATTCTTGAGTTTGTGTTTGTATTGTTGCAGTTCCAGCAGAAATATCCGGAGAAGATGTTGAAGAATCTGTGGCTTCTTTTGTTGCAGTTGTATCTGTTGCTGCATCACTAGCAAAGGTCGATGATATTTCTGTTGGACCTGTTCGAGTGCTGTCAGATTCTTGGGTTTGAGTCTGTGTTGTTGCAGTACCACCAGTAATGTCTGGAGCAGATGTTGAAGAATTTGTAACTTCTTTTGTTGTAGGTTCGTTAGTCGAAGTGGTATCTCCTGCTGAATCACTTGAGAGTTCAGTAGTTGACGACGTTATACTAGTACTTTTGTCATGACCTGAAGATGGAGTTACTGATCCAGTGTTGGACGATATTGTTGAAGGCGTATGATCCACTGATTTGGATGGGGTTGAATGACTAGTTGTCTGTTCTGAAAAGGTTGTTTGAGAGTTTGCAAAGGTAGTTTTTTCAGAACTCTCTGTCTGGTGATTGCTAACTTTATTTGTTGTCAGTGTACTCATTTCCAGATCTGTTTCGTCACTCGTAGTATCTGTTACCTCTTCAGTTGCGTCTGTTCTCATTGATGAACTATCTATCTTTGTTGCAGTTGTTTCTTCTGTGGAGTCAGATGATACTTTTTGAGAATTAGATGATGAAACGAAGGTTATTGTATTTTGTTCTGCAGTTGTGGTTTCAATACTTGTTGGCTTCGTATCTGAAATTAAGGTTGATGTTGATAATTATTAGTTTGACTTTTGTGATGGTATTCTCACCAGAAGTTGTTGATTGTATAGAATCTGTAGTTCTAGATGGTGAGTCACTAGGATGCGAAGTTTCTGTAGAGGTTGCTTCATTCTGCGGTACAGATTCTGTTGTTTGGATAGTTTCATCTATATCATTTGTTGAAGAGGTTTGAACAACAGATTCTGATGTTTGCGTAAACGGTTCGCTATGTTTTATAGTAGAACCGTCATCATTCGTAGCTGTTCCACTGGGTAAATTGGATGTATTTGACATATCTGGAGTTGAAGTCGATTCGTGTTTTGATGTTTGTACAACGGTTTGTTGCGAATTGGCGATTGAAGTTTGGGGTAAATTCGTAGTTGAGTGTGATGAAGTTCTTGTGTGGGTAGAGTCCGTGCTTGTATCTACACTGTGCGTAGTCTGATCTCCGTTAGCTACTGTGGAAATTGTAGCTTTACTCTCACTGTGAACCATTGTACTAGGTTCAGTAGATTCGCTTGTCTTTTGGGATGAAACATCTGTAGGTTTCAAAGTTGTCCCATCTCCACTCCCAACAGTTGTTTCTAGAGTTTTTTCTGTCGTTAAATCAGGCAAAGTCTCACCGGAAATTGTTGATAAAGTATTTTCATCTATATGCGTACTTTGTGCAAAGGTTGTTAGCTTTGTTGTTGAATCTGAAATTACTGTCGAAAGTGTTTTATCCTCCGCTTCAGTTGATAAAGTTGATGCTGTTAGTTTAATAAGTCGAATATTTTTTATTTATGATCATAATTTATGATTTTATGATTTAACTCTTACCTTTATCCGAAGTGGTTCGAGCAGCTGTAGTTACAGTATTGGAAAAACTGGTCAGAGTAGTGATTTCAAGTTTCTCAGTTGTGGAAAGTTTTGAAGTTGCTTTTGTAGGTTTCTCTGTAATCTCATTTGTAGTTGAAATATCGGATACTGTAGTAGAATCTGCAAGACAAACGTCGAAGCAGGTCTTTCCGCACCAACCAGGGCGACATAAGCACTTAAAGTCATTTCCAACTGGAACGCAAGTTCCACCGTGAGAACACAAGTATTCTAAGTCATCACATATATGCCTGTTTTCGCTTAAAGTAACATAAGGGATAAAGCTAGAAAATAAAGAAATATACTCAATAATTAACTATAAACACTTTTAGAATTGGAATATTAAAAGTTTACCTTAATAAGATGACTATTTCAAAAATGTTCATACTTTATTACTCAACACTACTACATTTGACTAGTGTTCATCATTATCTGGGTGTGACAGGTATATTCCATTTCATGACGTGCCTTATCGTAATATAATCTCTAATCTCTATTTATAGCCTCAATTTTAAGCGAAAGAATCATTCTCTTGTGTCCTCGTCTCCTCTCCCTCTGAGCCCCCCCGCAAGCCTGACCTTTTAATTATAGTACTTGAATAAGCCTATTCTAAACATGGGAAAATGAGCAATTTTTAGTAATTTTTCTCAAGTTTTCTTTCAATTTTAGCAACTTGGCTTATTGGTAAATTAACGATGTTTAGATGCTTCCTACTCTCTCAAGTAGATATGTCCTATCTATCGAGTGAAGGATATTTTTTTCTATTATTTCTCTATCGTACGACACGTTGTAACATTGACCTGTGTACGATGCGGATGTCATTTTTCCAACTTCCTCACACCTTTCTCAGTCTCGCTTTCCTAATGAAATATTTGACTGATTTTTGCATTAATTCATATATTCATATTGTACATATTGCCAGTGAAATGGAATATTGATGCCGGAAAAAGGAAACACTATAATGGAATTCTCGCGTAGTTTATTTTATCCATTTTTTTTTCATTGTTTTTTGCTTTTTTGATGTTTTTTGTTAATTTTTACTTGTTTTTCTGTTACAACAGAAATTCTTGACACAACGCTGCAGAAACAGATAAATTTTTTTTGTAGTTATGTTTCTTTCACAACAATTAAACACTTATTACTTTGAATTACAATAGAGAGGACTATAATGACTACTATTCAAGACATAACATAGTCATAATTGGATTCTTCTTTTCCTCCAGTTTTTGGTTAAAGAGAAGAGTTTTAGGGAAAAGGTTTCAAGTAAATTATTTATTTGTTTGTTTTTTCTGACAGTCTTTTTTTAAATATTTCTTACCTACGTAGCTCTTTCCTTGAAACAGTTTTCTATTTTCTCTTCTTGCAGTGCAGTTGAGTTTTTTTTTTGTAAAACATTTAAAGTTGTTAAAAAAAATGATAGTTGAAAGAAAAACAACAGTGCTGTGACAAAGAGAACAAAGCACCACCAAAAATTTCCAAAAAGAAAAACACATAAAAAAACGAGACAGTCAAGGTAAGAGGAATCGTTCTTTTAATCAAGTAGGAAGGTATGTAAGCACATGAAGATTATTGGGCAAACGACATTACTGAATTTCGTCGTCGGACGACAATAAGGTGGTTTTCTCGTTAAATTTTCTTTTCCCACCCTGCATTGGGGGTCTTGCTACTGGTAGGCCAGATTGATTTGCAGAATGAATCCCATTGAATGATCGGGCAGAATGAGAATGATGAGAAGTGTCTTGTTGATAATTCTAAAAATATATATATTTTATGGCTAATGAAAAAAATACAAAATATGATAAATGATCAGCTTTTAAATAAATTAGGCTACCTGCTGGTATTGTCTATCTCTTTCGTACTCCATATCCTCTTTGGGGGCGTTGGTTCCTTGTTGCGTGTATTGTTGGTATTGAGGGTGGAAATTATGAATGGCATCGTTAACCATATCTTTGGGATTCATAGTTTCCTGGAAAAGAATTTGATAACAAAAAGATCATTTCGATAGACATGCTTTGCAACATACTTTCAAATTACTGGAAATGCTCTGCAAGCTAACAGTTCGGCCGTGGCTTATAACCTCTCCTTGAGCATAAAGATCATGGGGAAAGGCAAATCTCAAAGCTATAGCGGCTCCTAGCATCTCCATGCAAATTATAAAGTTCTGATAGCCAGCAGCAACGCTACCGGATCTGATTGAAGTTTTCTGATTATTTTCAAAATGGAGAGGATAAATTACACCGGCCTTTTCAAGAATAGCTAACAGGAACCCTGTTGAGAGAATATTAAAAAAATCAATTAGAATTTCAAATTAATAATTCTTTATTCCTAGTTTTTTATTATCATTATTATTATTCTTACCTTGCCAAAATGAGAGGAAAATGACACTCTTAACTACTAGAAATTTTAAAACCGGATCGTAACTTTGCAATAGCTCTTTAGTTGCAAAATAGAAGAGGAATAGAGCGTAAAGAGCCAAAGTAACGGAAAAATTGTAAATGATGCTAATGTACAAATATCCCCATTTAGCGTTAAAGTCTCCATCCCTGTATAATCCAACACTTTGTAGAATAATGGTAAGAAGAGCCATAACCGGTTTCACAAAGCAGAATTGCAGAGTAGCCTAAAAAAATAATAAAATAGGCATATATTACAATAATTTTCCTTAAATATCTTAAATGGGAAACGTTACAATCCTAATTTAAAGAACAAAGTAAAAAAGGTAATAGATATGGAGTATATATAGATATATATCGTGAGATTCTTAATAAAAGAAATCTAGGTACCCAGTTACAAAGCGCAAAACTTTTGACTTACTTGTTTACAGAATCTCAGAAATCCAATTGTGTACTGACGACCTGCTAAGCAGCAAGTGCAAAAAGACCAACTCGATCTAAATAATAAAAAAAAGTCTAGAATAGAAATATTTCAAGTACATAAAATGATAAAAGACTAAAAGAAAGGGCTTACCTAATAGGTTTTCCTCTTATTTCAGACATAATTGCACTCTCTCCTCCGAGATACTCGTAACATAAGCTCAAAAAATTGTAAATTACGAATGCCTCGTAGCAGTCACGGATAGTATTGAAATACACATAAAAGTTTTCTCTGGAGAAGAACATTAAACTCAGCCAAGAATCGAAGGCGTAAATAGGAACTATAAATAGAATTCTGACAATCCATCGTTGCTCCGAAGGGCAAGTGTAATAACGAAGATGCAAATAAATCTATTAAGATTAAAAGAGGGAACAAAAAAATATATTGAGAATAAACGAAACAATTCTATGGTTTTATAAAAAGTAAAGCCTTATTAATATAGAATGCAGTACACAGTTGAATAGATTCACATTTCAGAAAATCGAATATCTCCCATTAATTTTAAAGAAGAAAAAAAAAAGGAAATCACAAAGTGCTCTTTGATAAATTTTCATTATATATATATATATATATATATATATATGAATTAGTAAAAAAAATAAGAAAAGGGCTGTTTTATATCAGGCAATCAAGTTAAAACATTACAATTCTAATAAATACTATAAGTAGATTAATGGTTTATCAAAGTAAAATAACTTATACGGACGTTCCAGTCTCTTTATGGTGGTTTTGTTTTTAATTAACATATTTTAATGTTTAATCTGGTTAGGTAAAAGTCATAAAAATAAAATAAAAGTAGGAGAGAGAGAGAGAGAGAGAGACAGAAAGATTGAGAGAAACAGGAAGAGAAAGACTAAAATGGGTAAAATAAAATATTAATTGTGAATATAATCTTTACCAGATTTCTTTAAAAATTAGAAATATTTTTCTGTAAAAAACAAAACGATAGAAAAGAATGGAAAATTTAATTGAAAAACTAAATTTAGAGCAAATATATAGTGAACGAATACAAATAGTAAAAATTTTAAGAATATAGCCTACATGACAAAAAAATTCTACCCAGTTTTAGAAAAAAAATTAAACATCTGTTCTATTCCATATGCTTTAAAAAAGAAATGAAAGAAAAAAGAAGGAAAATTTTCAGATTGATTTCATTTAATTAATAAGATTCTTTAAAATATTTAATGTTTTCTCTTTTTTTCTATGATGCAATCAACAAATTAACATTTTAATGAGTAGTTTTTCTTAAATGATTACGAAATAACGATTCATTATCATAAACTAGAAGGTAATAATGACTAGCGTAGATATTTACCTGATGACATGTTATGAAAAATGCGCAAAAAGCAAATACACCAGCTATGGCTTGGGCTGCAGTCGTTTGAAGGAAGATTTTCTTTGCGAAATAGGGAGCAGAAGTTATATTTGAGTTTCCAACAGATTCCGTTGTTGTAAAGACCATATTGTGATCTTTTGTTGTGATAAATGACTCAGTTACAGCCTAAAACGTAAAATCAAGTTAATTCTTAGCAATTATTGTGAAAAAATTGTTTCAAAATATTTTAAACATCATTTCATATGGTGACTATTGATTGATCGATAATAAATGGCCGTTAAAAGAGGTGCCTTTAAACAAAAACTTTATGTATTTACCATTGCTCCTTCTTATCTATATAGATTACAGTAATCCGGAATATGTACAAGAGCAAAGAGATGATTCCAGACTTGGCTTTATGTCATAAATTTTCGTTTTGGAAGAATCAGGAATATATAAGCAAACCACACTAGAACTCTAGTGGCCTTGACCGGAGTTTGTGTTGTGCACGGAAAACTCACTGCAACTGCAGCGAAGTGGGGAAGATGCAGCGCCATATTGATTTTGTCTTTCGGCGGGAAATTCAGTGTTTTAAATATCCGCATAATTAATTATTGATATCTACTAAGTGCGTTATATAGCGAGTGTATTGTAACTGATCCATTAATATTTTAATTATTAATCAAAAAGTCAATTTAAAGAAACATGATAATTAAAATAATTACATTCGGGAAATCTATTTTAAAAACCAAGTGTCATATAAATATATAAGATATAATTTAATGAATAATAGTTCATTTCAATAGTAATAACTAATAATCTCCTATAAAACTATACACTATAACTGCTTTCTAGTTGTTTACTCTGCTCATGATCATACTCTTATTAAGAAATAATAAACATTCAGTTTTTTAAGGCTTACCAAATGGATTTTTCTTTTTTAAAAGACCTTTATTCTTTTTAATTCTTTTCTTTAATTTCTTTCAAAGGTTATAAAGATTATCTTTCTTTATTCGTGAAAAATTCTTAGAAAATATACCATTTCATGGATTTTTCTATTGTAAAAATCGTCTGCTATGCCGCTTTTTTTGTTTATCGCTTAAAGTTAGTTTCGTAAAAAGTTTAATTGTAGAATTTTTAATTTTACTGTTGTTAATTGCATGTTAATTATTTTTCGAATTAATATTTTTATATTATGCGAAAAAAGCGGTTGCCTAGGAACCCGCATTATGGGATAAGTTACAAAAATGTGTTCTTAGCGCGAATCATAATTTTGTGCCAAACTCTTTTGTTAGCTATCAAGTGCCAAATTTTATATTGAATGCGTAAAATAAGTGCCAATTTACAAGATGGATGAGAGACATTGGTGGATTGCTAGTAAAATTCAGGAAAGTTTCCACATTGGTGGATTCGATAATCCTACTATGTTAGAAGATTTTCTGTGCCAACCAAAAACTTTGGAGACTATCAATGATTTCCTAAGGGCTGGTGGAGAGACAACTCTAATATTCTACTGCGAAAAGCCAGTGTCAGGAACAAGAACAACCAGAGAACTTAACCTTGCCACCAGCCTAGAAGATATCATTCAAGTTCCAATGAATGAAACAAATATTATTTATTTTCTAAGAAGTAGAACAGATAATGATGTAGATATGAGCTATATGCAAAAAGATATATTTTGTGGAGAGATTAAGGGAAGCATACTAGAAACTTTAAATTACTCGATGGGAGAATTATTTCTTCCATTATTAAAAGAGAAAAAGGATTGGAGCGATTGTTCTAACGACAACAAATCAGTTCTTTTTCACAACTTAGATAGAGTTATGGGCATAATTCGAGACAGTTCGGTACATTCTCAAACTACAAAGCAAATGGTAAATAGTTAAACACTTTAAACACACAAGTCAATTGATTATAGTTATTGTTGTTATATATCTTTGTATATCATATAGGTTTTAAAACGACCTGAAAATATAGAAACGACGGACTTTAAACAGCAGAGAACCATTGCTCAAGATAGTAATGCTGTTGCTAGTTACGAGGCCTTATTAGCCGAATGGATAGCCACAAGTGAAGCTGTATTGTCTGACGCTAGAGTTGATAAGTAAATACTTTGGTTTTACTCTTAATTAATCAAATTATTTTGAAATACTTTTTCATTGATAACCTAGGCATTTTGACCCAACTTCCGGTCCTCTAGCTGAATTAGAAAGATGGCAAAGACGACAAAGACTTGTAGGAAGTATAACGGAACAGTTAAAAAGTAAAGAATGTAAATCAGTTCTTAGTGTTCTGATTGCTGCCAAATCCAGAATGTTGAAGAAATGGAAGCAAATTGACGCCGCGTGAGTATTTATTAAATTAATATATATAGAATATATAGTATAATATTTCATCGCCAACTATTATAGGGTTACGGACGCCGTTAATGAAACTAAAGATAAAGTAAGATTTCTCGAATCTCTAAGAAAACATCTAGAAGGATTCTATGCGGACAGTACACCTTATTCACTAATGACAAATGTTCTACCCGCTCTCTTGACAACCTTAAAGCAAATGGAATCCGTTTCTAGGCATTATGCTAGAACCGGATATCTAGGCCTACTCTTGAGCAAAGTAATTTCCGATTAAGAAGATTTAATTGACTTTTTTCCTTACCAAATGAAATTTGAAATTCTTTTCTAGATAACGAATCAAATTGTTACAATATGCAAGAATTACATCAGTGATTGGACCATGACAGATGATGTAGATTGTTTCTGGAAAGTTATAGAGAAAGAGATATTCGGAACGAATCAAGCAATTCCGGAGGATGTTAGACAGCTTATAAGTGAATACGGTGAAAATTTAGAACCATCGGAAAAAAAAGTATATTAAAAGTTAATATTTAATCATTTAATCTATAGATTTGTTATTCCTCTTTATTTAGATAACTAAAAAGGAAAAACAGTCGAGGACAAAGGAGACTAACGGGGAAAAAAAAGGATTTTTAGTTAGATTGGCTATCTGCTTTCAATTGCAAAGATATTATAGAGATTTTCTGCAAAAAATTCCGCAGGCTATAAATTATACTGCTGCGCCTATGTCAAATTATACATCAATGTCCAGTTTAGCTATGAACTCGGCCACAGGGTACAAGCAGTTTTCATATATCTTTTCGTTTGTCAGCTGCTATTTATTTGTTAATAATTTATTTCCGCTTTTAGAAAATCAAGGCCTAGTGCTTCTGATGCAAAAACTGGCCAGAGGAGTAGTGTAACAACATCACCTAATAAGCGAAATGTATTACTTGCTGATCCTAACGGCATAAATATACAGGATGAGCAAAATATTCTTGCTCATCTTGACTTTTTCTGTATGAGATTGCGTAAAGTTTATGATTTAACGGGAACATTGTCCCAATTCCATAGGTATACAAAACAATTAATCTTTGTTTCATTTCAATATACAATAATTTGTAGGCTGAGAATTTCATCTATGGGTTTACCTAAACCGTCTATGGACGAGGTAGTTATTGATGAGAAAGGAAACGAAAAAGAATACGATAGATACAGACAAGGAGGAGCGGATATTGTGACAATTGATGATATTACTATACCATCAAATCCGGCAAATTCTTTAAAAGCGATAGTAGAAGACGACGATGAAAAAGAAGAGGGCGAGAATTCTCAAGGAAACGAGGCTGACGAATATTATGATGCCCTTCGTCGTCAATCACCCACTCGGCTAACTCTAAATGAAGCCGATTTACTACGTTAGTTCTTAAATGAGGAGAAATATGTTATCCTTACATTTATCTTCGTTTGTAGATGAGTTCTATCCGCCAACTAAAGATTTAAAGTTATGCGACAGTTTCAACGATGTCATAAATAACCAATTTAGCAAGATAGCCAAGCAATTAGCTGATTGTCTAAGCACACGAATTATTTTCGATTTACAGAGCAAAGTAAATGTTTCTCCTAATCACTATTGATTATAATATAAACTAATTTTGTCTCTTCTACTCTTATTTTGTAAAAGGATAAAGATAGATTTGAATCGGCCTACTCCGAATTTAATTTTAATATAGAAAAGTTAGAGCTTCTCCTTTCGGCTTATCTTAAAGCAATATTTATGAGGAAGATGGAAACTAGGGAAGCATTACAACTATTGTCAAAGTAAGATATATTTTTTCTAGAAGAGAGAGAGAGAGAGGGGGAGAGAGAATAACGATTATATATTTAATTTTTATGCTTTTTGTAGATTTGAGTCTGTTCAAGATCGAATAAGTACCAGACTAGTTATATCGGATAAATATTCCCAGGTTTTATCATGGTACGAAGATGATGTGGATAGAATTGGAGAAATATATGAAGCAGAAAAATCAAAACCACCCATTGTTAGAAATGTTCCTCCCATTGCTGGAGCTGTCAGCTGGGTTAGACAGCTGCTTAATAGAATTGAACAGCCTATGAATATTTTAAGTTCAAAAAGTGCTGTTAGTCAATTAAGAGAATTTAGGAGGATAATCAGGTCCTACAACAGATTAGCAGAAACTCTAGTAACTTTTGAAAGTTTATGGCTGCAGCGTCTAAAGCGTGACGTTGAAGTCGCTAGACGTCTTATATCTTCTCCATTATATAAAGTTGAAGATGGAGAAGTTGCTGTTAACCTTGATCAAACTCTCTTTCAAACAATGCAGGAAGTTAGATGCCTGAAAAGACTCAAGATACCTTTAACTGATCAGAGTAAAAACCTTTTAGAGTATGAAGAACGATTTAAGTATTATAGAGATCAGCTTGAATTATGCATATCAGACTTTAATGCAGTTAAGAGTCTTATCCCGGATCATTTATTAGGACTATTTACGCCTCATATTGATGAATGTAAAGCATCATTCCAACCAGGTTTCGCAACAGTTACCTGGACTAGTATGAATATCGATGCTTTTCTACATCAAACTCATAGGGCTATAGAAAAATTAAAGGCCCTGTGTAAAAAAGTTCAGGATATAATGGATCTAAAAGTGGGCGGAGCCATGCAAACAATTCAACAAATGGTTCTATTCGATTATAAATTAGCGTTTGACAGGTAAAATATTTAAATTAAACACTTTTTATCTATTTATTCTTTACTAATTTTTCCTTGTTTTCAAGGTGTTGGCCACCAAATGAATTTACAGCTGCTATTGTAAGTTCTATACAATCTAAGGGACAAAGGTAAACAATTTTAATAAAAAGAACATTCACTGTTTATTAAATCTATAATAATAAAAAAAACATATTTATGCAGATTACACGATTTAGTTACGACAATGGAAACTGGAATAAAAGAATGCGCAAATCTATTAACAAAGAGTAAAGTATGTATAACTTTTTTTATATCTGTTTTTTTTTACTTTGAAAGATAAATTGATAAAGGAAGATACTTTAAACATGAACTAAAATTAATATAGCTTTCTTTTGGAATCAATAACATTCCTCTATATATTATTATTAAAAAAATATTAGCCTTGACATTGAAATGGCTTAATCAGCAATTAATTCGTTTTTTTTTACCCTTATGCTGTTTCTTGCATTGTTCCCTATCACTAATAAATCACCTAATATATAATAAACAATCCCATTCCCTATTTACTTTTCGTACCCCACTTCTCCGAAACTACTACTTTTAAAAAACAAATATCTCATTCATTTTAAATAGTTTTGAACCATATTCTATTAATATTCACTATTTATACATGGACAATCAGGGTCACACATTCTATACTCTCTTTGCAACATTGAAAGCACTTAAAAAATGGCGTCAACGAATCGTTATTAAACGAAAACCGGTAATTAGGATGATGGTGTACCGTCTATCTTATTAAAAAATTATTTGAAGAAGATATTTTATTATTTAATTTTATTTTTTTAAAAAAAAAAAAAAGAAACAAAAAAATATCATTTCTCTATTTTGTTTTCTTTTTGTTTGTCAAAAACTTTTATCCTATTTTTACTTTTTTTGTTATTGTTTTTTTCTTTTTTTGTTTCAGTTTTTGGCTTTTTTGTGGTTTTTTAATTTATAATCTTAAAAAAAGAAAAAAACAAACAAAACAAACAAAAATATCAATTACACAAGTGTGATAAAACAAACTACTTAACACAACTTTAGTTGTTTTTTTTTTTTTTTTGTTGAGAATTTTTATTAATACGTTTTATTGTTCTATCTATTCTTAATATTGATAATTTGAAAAATGTTAATTGTTTATTAATATCAAAACACAGCCTAATACTGCAAGAAGTACATCTTCTCATCAATCTAGCGGTGATATACCATTTTCTGTACAAAAACAAACTAAAGCTGATCAAGCGGCAGAAGAATTATTAAGTAAAAATAATCAAATATATAGTAATTATTGTAAAAGTTCATAGTAATTTTAATAATGAATTATTTACAGATTCGTATGTTGAAGAATTATATATAGTCGTTGAAAAAGCGATATTGAGATCGTTACTTATACTGGCCGAATCATCTGGTTGTGATCCAGATGTACTTAGATCTGAAACACCCGATTCGTTTGACTCACCGTTATCTAGTCGAATATTACGGGCTCAAAGCGCAAGAAGCTGTAGTAGACCTACATCGGTTTTATCAGTTCTCTCGAATATGACTTGGACTACAGAAGAAGCCGCAAACGTAACTTATTTGCGGTTTAATGTGTCCCTTAACTTCAATATTCCCACAATATCTATTGAGCCTAGATTGGAATATATTCAATCGAGTCTGATAACCGTTGCTCGGGCTATAGTTAATGTAGCTTCGGGTATAGTCTGGTTAGGAGGAGACATGTTGGGAGAGAGGTTGCTCAGACGTCTACAAAATGACAGTTGTGTCTCAAAGATATTGGCTCATTTAGGAGGTGTTATGGGCCATTTAGAACCCACTGTCCAACAGCATATTCAGCATTTGCAAATGCATGAATTTTTATGGAAAGACGACATGGTCGGCAATTACAATGAGTTTGTGTCATTCGATCCAGGAGATGAAGCAATGAAAAGAGAGGTCGAAAGACTATTACGTATTGAGAATCAGGTATTATCTATCCCAGAGAGATTGCCAGTTGGTTGTGTCCTACTCTCCACTAATCCAGTCAGGGATGCTCTCCACGGATTTGCAATGACTTGGAAACAAAAATATGCATCTGCCCTTCATGAACAAGCGAAGGTAATTTAATTTCTACACTTGTCTGCCCTTTAAGCAAAAAATTTTATTATTCTATTAGACAAAACTGGATGAAGCCTTGCTCTATAGAAACAATGTTAGGAGAAGATTAGATGTAGAGGTCATTAATCTAGATCAGTTGAATACCACCCTCTGTCTACTAGAAGAGCTGAGAGATATGGAAAATAAAATAGACGCTATTTATCGACCAATAGAAAAGATGTATACTCAACTACAGTAAGTCAAAATTTAAGCTTTCAATTTAGAAAGGTATTAATGCATTTAAACTGTTCACCTTAAGGGAGTTCAACTTAAGATTACCAAGGAGAGAAATTGACGATCTAACATCCCTTCGCTCTGAATGGAGCGACTTGCTAAATTTAGCTGAAGAAGTTAGAAATCGTTTACTAAAAGAGAGACGAAACAACTTTGAACAAGAACTTGACAAACAAGTCAAAGTAAGTTTTAAAAAGAGAACAACAAACATTTACAAATAAGTTTTCAATTAATTAATAAATATTTTTTACCTTTTGTAGAATTTTGTTGTTGAAGTAATGCAATTTCGAAATGCTTTTGATGCACAAGGACCGGCTGTTCCTGGAATATCTCCAATGGTGGCAGTTAATCGACTAAAGGATTTCCAAAATCGATATGCCCTCTACGAGACGAAAAGAAAAACTTTAGATTCTGTATCGAAATTATTTGGCATACCTTGCAAACCGTTCGAAGAGTTAGACAGAACGGGTGAAGAATTAAATCTTCTTGGTATGCTGTATGGGCTCTTTCAAAAGTTTATAAAGTTTGACGAAGAATTTCGGGATACACTATGGGCTGATGTTGATTTAAAAGGGGCCTACTCGACTGTTGAAGAGTATTGGGACGAATGCCTCGCCCTTCCAAGTAAATTAAAGGATTGGGACGCCTATCACGAAATGAAAACTGCTATTAACAATTATTTAAATATTCTCCCGCTTCTTCAACGGTTAGCCACAAGAGAAATCCGTAATAGACATTGGCTTCAGGTCATGCAAGTGACTGGTTCCGCTTTTCAATTGGAAGCAAATGTTTTCAAATTATGCCATCTTTTAGATATTAATTTAATTAATCATTCGGATGCCATTGAGGAAATTTGTTACAATGCCGCCCACGAACAGCAGTTGGAAATTAGATTAAAACAAACTGAGGACGAATGGACTGATCAAGTTTTAATTTTCACTCATTATAAGAAACGCGGGAATATATATTTAGATAAGAAACATACAGAAAGATTGTTAGAACAACTTGATGATAGCAAAGCTATGCTTGCTAATATGCTTACCTCTCGCCATGTTGGTCCTATGAGAGATGAAGCCGCAAATTGGGCTGAGAAATTAAAGCAGGTATCTCTTGTTTTAGAAGAATGGCTTGCTACTCAGGATCTTTGGCAATACTTGGAAGCCGTTTTCAGTCAAGAAAAAGCTGCTAAAGAATTACCGCAAGAAGTTAAAAGATTCACAAGAATAGATAAGGGATGGACAAAAATGATGAAGAGAGCCGCCGAAACTCGTAGCGTTTTGCAATGCTGCTACGGTGACGATGTTCCCAAAGCAGCAGTTCTCCGTAACATTCACGAAGAATTAGAAATATGCTTCAAATCTCTAACGAATTACTTAAATGCCAAGCGTCAAATTTTCCCAAGATTCTTTTTCGTTAGTGACTCAGTATTGCTTGCTATATTATCCAAACCCAATGACCTTGAGTCGGCTCGACCACATCTGAAGTCGATATTCTCTGGTATTAACAACATACTTGTAGAACAAGTGAAGGAAACGGAAAAAGATAGAAGATCCTCCATGACGGAGCGCTCGAATAGTAGACTTTCAACTTCTCCATATTTAATGACCCATTCAGAAACTCCCCCAAAAATTGATAAACGATTGCACACCTTACATACAGCTAGTCATACTTCAACAGCAAACGTTCCTACTGCTCTACCATCCGAATTAATGGCAGATGAGATTGTCAATTACGAAGCAGTCGCCGTGACAAGTATAGATGGGGAACATCTTAGATTAAGAGACAGAGTGCAACTTGCAGAAGGTGTTGAAGTATGGTTAAACGGAGTCGAAAAATCTTGCTCTAGTCTCATCAGGCAGTTACTAATAGATATCTGCGAAGATGCCCTAAGTGAAGGTTCATGTGCTGATTGGGCTTATAAGTATCCCGTACAAGTCTGTAAAGCAGGTTTACATTACTTATGGACTTTAAATTGTGAGAAAAGTATCACTGATATGAAAATTGACAGAAAATCATTGGCAAATGGTACTAAAAAGTTTGCTTCATTAGTTTCGAAAATACCATCAACTTTAATTAGAGGTTTTTGGAGGAATTACGGTAATGAGCCAATTCGAGTAGTACATAGAAGAAGATTGGAAGCTCTTTGTTCTCAAGCACTCTTTTTGAAAGATATGTTTGATGAAATAGCTCGAAGAAAGATTCGTGACATTACCGATTTTGATTGGCGTAGGACCGTACGATTTTACCTCTCTTATACAGATGTAGAACAGCGTTCTCCATCCGTTCATATTCTAGATGACCGACTAATCTACGGTTGTGAATTTTATGGCTGTGAGTCGTTTGTTGGTCTATCTCCTGCGACAGATAAAGCATTTTTCAACATGTCGCAGGCCCTTAGTCGCTATAAAGGGTCTCTATTATGCGGTGGACCATCATACGGTAAAACGGATACTGTCAGGGGTTTTGCACAAATTACCGCAAACTTTCTTGCAATGTTTCAACTGAGCAATAAAACAAGTACAGCAGCTTTTTGTAGAGTTTTAAGAGGCTTAGCAGTTTGTGGCTGTTGGGGTTTAATTGAAGATATACAGTCCGCTTCACCAGGAATTGTCAACGTACTTCTTGATCATGTCTCAAGTATTCAAAGGGCATTAAAAACTGCTGCAAATTGCTGTAATTTAGGAGATGGACAAGAAGTATCTTTAAAGCCAGGCACTGCTTTCTTTCTAACCTATTCTACAGTCGAAACTCCTTTCGATTCACGAGTACCAAATCAATTAAGACCCTACTTTAGGACAATTAGTATGCTAAAACCAGATCCTATAGTTGTGCTAAAGGCAAAGGCATCAGCTTATGGATTAAAGTCACCGTCTATATTAGCCCAGAGATTATCCTATTTCAACGATATATGTTCCGAACAGTTGTAAGCCTTTTACTAATTATATTACACCTTAGCGTGTGTTATAATTTCGATTCTTTTTCAGTCCCGATGAACCTCAGAGTCGTTTGAGCTTGTCTGCGCTTATATCAGTTCTACAGTGCGCTGGTCAACGCTTACAAACTCTTAGATTGGAAAAGGAACGCTCAACGGATGATATGAAGAGTGCAAGATTGGATATGGGTTCAAGATCAAATTCTCAATTATCAAATCCAAATCAGCAAGGTTCGTTTAGAGTTCCGATCCCTCCTGGTAATACTCCTCGTTCCGTATCCGCTACTAATCTAACGAGTATTTCGAACGTGTTTGAGGAAACTTACGACACGATAAAAGTAGTTGAGGATCAATATAAACCTAAACTCTCCAAACCAATTAGACAGGCGTTAACCTTTATTAATTTGCCGAAGCACCTAAAAATTCTAGGATACTCGAATCAGTTTTTTGAATTTCAACCTAGGGAACCACCGAAGAGAAAAATACCGCCCCCTTTTGAGTGCGAATGGTCAAAAACAGAAAATAGATACTATTTAAAGCCAATTTACAAACCTATTTATCTTTCTCAGAGTTTGTTATAGAAAATATTAAGACCTAATAATCTCTAATCTTATCATTTCTTTAGTGTAGTTAATGTGGTTAATAATTTTTTTCTCTCATCAGAATCATCTCTAAAAACAACACAACCAAGTCAGTTAACCATAAATCAGGGAAGACCAGGGGCAGCCCTTTCAGAAAAGAGGAGAAGTACTCCTAATTCTCTTACGCAGGCTGCCAAAGCAGATCATGCTCTTGTCGGTCAATGTATGAACGAATTAATAGTTGGAAAATATTCACCGGAGCACGCAGGGGTTGTTTCGTTTTTGATAAAAGATATATTTAGCGGTCTACCGGAACCACCTAAAAATATTCCAATGAATTCAGCAGGTGAGCCTATTGTGAAAGCAGTTGAAAGTGTTTTAAGAGAGGAAGGAAAAGTTGCTTCTGGTATCTTCTTGGATAAGTGCATTAAATTTTATCAAATTTCCTGTGTTCAACAAGGCATAATTGTTTGTGGATCGGCGGGTAATGGTAAATCCACAGTCATATCCTCTGTTATAAACGCACTTTCCCAAACTAAACCTGATGGAGATTCAGTTGATACCAGTCATAAATTCATTCAGCTATATCCATTAGTTACAGACCAGTTACAACTGATACTGGGCTCGTTAAATAAGGATGGAGAATGGGTTGATGGAGTCTTAACGAACACTTGGAAGAAAATAAACCGTAATCAATCAACTACATGGTTATGCTTGGATGGGCCAATAAGATCAAATTGGGCAGGAATTTTTAATACTGTTCTAGATAGTACACAAAGGATGACTCTACCAACTGGAGATGAACTTTTTATGTCATCAAACGTTCGAGTAATATTTGAAACGGATGATCTGTCCAATGCTGCTCCCGCTATTGTTTCCAAGTGTGGTATAGTTTACGTAGACCATGCAGCAGTTGGTTGGAAACCTTTAGCTAAAGCCTGGCTTGAAAACAGGTCTCCTCAAGAATCGACTGTTTTATCGAAGGCTTTCAACAAGACTGTCGATCCTGTCTGTAATTTCATTTGTAATGACTGTAAACCTCCCATTAGATTAACCGATTCGGGTATGTTTGCAACAACCTTACATCTACTCTCTGCAATGCTGGCAGATAATATAGAAATTGGCGGTGACTTACATATTGAAAGATTATTCATATTCTGCCTTATGTGGTCATTTGGAACGTTCCTCGATCAAAAAGAACGTAAGCAGTTCTCCGAACTATTAACGACCTTAACAACGTCACTTCCGGATGATGATAGAGATATCTGCGTTTTCGACTATTACGTAGATGACAGCGGTGAATGGGATCCTTGGACTGCCAGAGTACCGGAAGTAGCTCCATTAGACCATGTAAATTTACTACAAGAACCTTTTATAGACACTATTGGAACTATACAAACTCGAATGCTTCTTGATTTTGCTGCTCAAAATGGTCAGAATGTTCTCCTAATTGGACCTCCAGGCTGTGGCAAGAGTACAATGATGGACGATTATCAATCAGCACTTGAATCAGCTAAAAGTATTAATAAAAGAATCGTCTTTTCTGGCTCATCAACAGCTTATCAATTCCAACAATTTATCGAATCAAATATTACACATAGGCAAGGATTTGTATATGGTGCAAAAGATAATAAGTTATTTAAACTGTTTATCGACGACATCAATCTACCGCGCCCGGATGAATATGGCGTTGTTCGTCTCTCAGAGTTAACAAGACAAATTGTCGACTCAAAACTCATGATTACTCAAACTTCCCCGTTTGAATGGAGGACCGTGGAAGGTTTAAGTGTGCTGGCAACGATGAAAATATCTAAACAGCCATCGTTCAAAAATAAACCCCTTGACTCTCGTCTAATGCGTCACTTTTGTGTACTTAACTTTCCAGACATGGGTGATGAAGCGTTAAAAACTATCTTCAGAGGAGTATTAGAATGCGTTATGCTTCAAAATGATAAGCCTGGTCTTGATATCGAAGTTTACGACAGGATTGTTCAAGGTTAGTTAATTTTTAAGTATTCTTTTATATTGCTCTAAAACTGTAAACTTTTCAGCTTCTTTAACAATTTACAATGAAGTAAGCAGTGTACTAAGACCATCTTCACAGCCTGGAAGAAACCATTATCTCTTTACGCTAAAGACCATGACAGCAATATTCTCCAGTCTGAAGAAAATGGCTGATGAAAGTAGGGAGGACGAATTATTCATTGTTAGCCTATGGAGGCACGAAACAGAAAGGATTATAAAAGATAGTTTAGCTCGATTTTCTGATATAAATTGGTTTGATGAAGTTTTGAGCAGAGTTTTTAGCGAAGTTTGGACGGAATTAAAAGAAGAAGATTTACATTCCCATTTTGTTACTTTCCCAATTGAAAGTAGATCTTTTCAACAAATTCCAGCCAGAAAGGAACAATCTACCGCAATGGTAATTATAATATTTAAATAAGAGAGTTAATATAATTCTTTCTATTATTATCCGTTAATAGGGATGTAGTTTACTACCCATTCAAAATTTGACTGACGTTCACGCGTGCCTTCAAACTCACTTAAATCGTTATAACGAAGAGCTGGGCAATGTTCAATTGGACATGATGCTATCGGAAAACATAATTGCCCATGTTGTGAGGTTGCATAGAGTACTATCGCATCAGAAAGATGCCAATATCGTATTTGTTGGACCTATTGGAACACATCTAAGTACCCTATGTCGACTCGCACTTCATATGAATGAGTTAGAAATACATCAGATGGATACATCTAAATCTACAACCTTTATGGATGGCTTAAGAAGTGCTATAAGAATGACAGGCGCAGAGGGTAAAGTGCTAACAATATTTTTAGATGGAAGACAATTAACAAATGATCAGTATTTAGATGCTATAAATTCAGTATTAATATCTGGGGAATATCCTCACTTATTCTCTAATGATGAAATGGATGGTTTGCTGCAGGCTTTGCAACCCGTTATGAAAAGAGAATTACCTCATTCCAGCGCCAGCTTACACGATTATTTTGTATCAAGAGTTAAATCAAATTTACATATTATTTTATGTTTACCACCGTCGCATAGTTTATTGGCAAGTGCGATTTATGATTTCCCTGGACTATTCTCTCATTGTCAAGTAATATGGCTTAACGATTGGCCTAAGGCTGTTCTATTGGGTGATGCCAACTATTATATCCATAAGAATAAAGTATGCGAAAATTGCTCATCAGAGTTAACAAGTAGAGTTGTAACAACTTTAGCAAATATGCATTCGTTTGTCCTTGAAGAGTGTGGCCAAATGAAATGGGCGGGCAATACAAATCCTCAAATACAAGTCAAAGAGATAAAGTTTCAAGAAAAGAAGAAAGAACAAATAAAAGTTACAGATAAGAAAGTTTCTAATAAACCATACTCGAAATATCTTTTAATAGACGCCATCAAGAGAAAGCAGAAATTAGCTTTCGAAAGTCAACCTCATCACGTCTTTGTTGGCCCAACAACTTTCCGTAGATTTTTGGATACATTTCATCAGTTATTGAAGCTTAAATCTACAGAGAGAACCGAAAAAGTTGCTAAATTGGAAAAGGCTTTGTCTACTTTAGATCAAACGAGAAAGGATGTAAAAAAGACTAAGGCTGATATTAAACAAGTATCTCAACAATATGAAGCGGCTAAAGTCGAAACAACTGATTTATTAAATAATTTAATTAGGAAAGCAACCCTATTAGAAAAGATAAAAGCTAAAGTTCTCAAACCAAGCGCATTGTTGGCTTTCTTACAAATGTCTGATGATGAAACTGTTCACGATAGCGAAGTTGAAGAGGACGAATTACTAGAACAAGCATCCAAAGACGAAAGAGATACTTATGATGAAGAATTTGAAAAGCTTCGAGAAGCAAATCTACGATCTAGGGAGGTAAAGGCCCACGAAGAATTACAAGTAGCTGAAAAGAATTTGGCAATTTGTCAAGAACAATTGGAAAATGCCAGAAAGCAAGTAAACGTTTGGCGTAGTAAAGTAGATAGAAGTACAATTGACAGATTGAAAGCTTTTCAAAATCCAACCATTCTTGTTGGACAAGTTATCGAGATGGTTATGATATTAATTGGCAAAAGACCACCAACAATGAGATTAGGAGATAGACCAGATTATCCAAAGGATGAATCTTCCACTAGGTTTTCAGCAAGTTCTAGTTCAACAAAAATGACAAATCCACCTCAAAGATTAAAACGTAAGTCGTTCCAGAATATTCTATTCTTTTAAAACTTTATTTTGTACTCTAATCAAAAGAAAAAGATTGAAACGTGATCATCTATTTCTTTCTTTTCATTTTCTTTTCTTTAAAACTATTACAAACGACAGCTTTCTCTCGTCCTTTATCCGCTTTGAGCGATACAACTGATTCGGATAGCAGTGGTAAGACACAGAACGAAATTTATACCCCACTTACGCAATATATTCATGTGCATATATTAGAAAGATATTAGAATTAACTAATATCTAGCTAATATGACTTTTATTCATGGCTAGGCCTTCCCAAATCCCTCAAAACCTTTATTTAGCTTCTTTTTTTTGTATCTAGGAAGATTACTAGAATCGTTTATGTAGAAACAATCAACTATACACTTTACTAATTGCATGTCAAGCTATTTTCTCCTTAGTTGTTTTTATGATGTTCCCCATTAGAAGTTTTTAAAGGAGAATATTGATTTAAGGAGAACAATAAATTAACCTGTTTAGGTCACGCGTCACTATCGGCATTTTAAGATTATAAAAGCATGCGTAGAAAAGAACAAAGTTCTCACTGCAAAAGTTAATTTCCTTCTGTTATTTTTTTGCACGTTCCTAATGATAGTTTTTCTGCTCTTTTTTTTTTGTTCTTATACTCTCTCAATTTATATAAACTTTTATCCTGTTTTATCTTTGAAATTAGTTAAGAAACCTGATTTGGAACAATCTTCAAGTGGAACGGGAGGCAGATACGATAGGACTACTTGGAAACAATTGCAACAAGCTATGAATGATTCCCCGAAATTTGTTGATATGCTCCACAACGTCAGATGGGAGGAAGGCATACCGGATGATGTAGCTGCTGCTGTTGAAAGCTATTTTGCTAAATCGGCTGATGGGAAATTAGGTGGTGAAGGTTCCACTATGTTGGAAAATGCAAAAGATAAGACGTTTGTCGCTCAGAGAAGTACCTCTCCAGAACCAAAGGGGATTACAGTCGCCGCTGCTAAATATTCGTCGGAAGATGCTGCCACCCTAGTTGAATACACTCTGGCAATTATCGAATTTAATAGAAGGTAAAAGGAAATTGTTATCTTATTAAAAAATATATTAAAAGGCTTTTTCTTGTCAGATGTGGACCATTAAAAGCCGCTATAGATAAGCGTAATGAATTAGTATTGGAAATTGAGGAGATGGCAAGAGCTGCCAAGGAAAAGTCAGATTCTGCAAATGGGAAAGAAAAGGACGAATCTGAGGAAAGAGATACAGAGAAGACATCAGAGGAGGTGTACAATGAAGAAGCTTTGGCCAGAGTTCAAAGTGAAGTTGATGAAATGCAGGAGAAGTTTGATTCAACGATCGAGAAAAAGCATGGTCTAGAAATAGAGTTGAGTTCAATGAAAGATCGTTTAAAAGCTGCTACTGATCTGCTTGAATCTATAAGAGATGTTGAACGAACTTGGAAACAATACGTAAAAGAATATTCCTCTAATGATATTCTCCTTTGCAATTGTATAGTAGCCGCAGCTTGCTTAGTATATTGTTCCCCTCTTGACATTGATGGTAGATCGAGAATGGGAACATTCTTTATGACAATATGTCGTCACAATGATTTACCAACCTCAAGTAGAGTTCTACTTGAAAATGTCAGCTTACACAACTTCCTTTTGGAACCTTACGTTGATATTAAATGGAAAAGATCAGGATTACCCTATTCGCCATCAGCTCTTGACAGTAGTTGCCTTATAATTCACGATCATTTAACTAATTCGTGGCCAATGCTGTGCGATGTATCTGCAAGATCACCATCTTGGCTAGAAACTTTTATCAAATCTAATGGTCAAAAGTTGACAACTGTTCGGTATTGCGATATTAAATCACAGTTGGAAACAAGTTTAACGGATGGCTCGGCACTTTTAATCAAAGATGTAGATGCTGATGAGATTATATCGGATAAAAGGTTTTCAAAGTTAATATTAGCTAGAAAGCGTTTTACAGAATCAACTAGTCCATTTAAATTACAAGTTGGACGACATGAAGTTGAATGCCGTCCTTCTTTTCGCCTCTTCTTACACACGACAACTGAACCTTCAAAGTTACCCTCTGAACTGTCAGCTTATGTTACTGTTGTTAATGTCAGCGACACTAGAATGAACATTGAGGAAGAATTATTAGATAGATTCACCCGTTTGGAGAAAACTAGATTGTGGACCGAACGGAATCAATTACTAGATGAACGTCTTGAACAGCTAGAGAAAAAGAAGATACTCGAAGAAGATATTAGCTGTCATCTGGCGTCTGGTACTCGTCTACTTAGCGAACTAAATCATATTAGGAAAATTGCTGAATTAAAGAAACATTTAGATGAAACAAATGAAACAATGTCGAAGATTGATCAAAACGATGAAGGCGTTAACAAAGGTAGAGAAGTTTACAGGGTTATTGCTCGTCGAGCAGCTGTTTGCTATGATGTAGGCCAACACATGGCAGTTTTGAAAGCGTTTTATCGCATGTCTTGGAATCAGTTTGTAGAGATATACGATAGTGCTATACTTCATTCAGATAGATCGGCTGTTAACGTAATTGTTGAACGATTAATGTGGAGTTGCTATAGTTATACGGGCAGGATGTTGCTTGAAAAGGATAGACACATCTTTAGCGTTATCTTAGCCTTAGAAGTTGAAGAGAGTTGTGGTCGTCTTGGATTAGGGGAGAGAGAGTTCCTAATATCTCCACACCTTGGGTCAATTACCATGGCAAAAATAGCTAGTCAAGAAGAAACTCGAGAACATACAAAAGTTGGTCAGATGAAAAAACCTTTTGATTGGATGAACGACGACGCGTACAATAATCTACAAATACTCGCAGTCCACTTTCCTTGGTTCAGGGATATGTTTGAGCGAATGCCTAGAGATGGGCGAGAAACTCAATGGAGAAGCTTGTGCGAAAATGAGATGGCGGAAAATGTTCCGTTGCCCGATAAAATGGATGATGAATTTACTCCATTACAGAAAATGTTGATAGTGAGGGCCGTACGATCGGATAGATTATTACAACTCACTACCCTTTACGTAAACACAGTATTGGGAAAACGTTATACAGCTGAACCTCCAGCGGATATAGGAACGCTTCTTAGGACATCAAAACCAGCCTCTCCGATAGCTTTTGTTCATATAAATGAAGATGCCGAAAGTGCAGAAAAAGTAATCAGAGAATCAGCCTTGAAAAGGAATATAAAACTAACAACATTGACAATTTGCGGTCTAGAAAAAGGTCAAGATAAATCGATAAAGAAACAAATAGAAAAAGCTGTCAATGAACAATGTTGGATATTATTATTTTCAGCACAAAATGGACCAAAACTATTAGATAATCTAGCAACTTTCCTTCAATCAAAAAATCCGCCCGAAAGTTTCCGTTGTTTCGTAATTGCACGCTACACGGAACAATTACCCACTTCTTTCTTACACTCATCCACAAGGGTAACTTTAGATACTCCAACAAATTCGAAAGTAACAATGCAAAGAGCCCTGTCCAGCATCGAAAGCTGCATCAATCGAAATCAAACAAGACAAGAATTGAACATTGTCCTTCACAATATTATTTATTTATACGCTGCTGTTAGACTGAGAGCTCAATTCGGGGTTGCGGGCTTTGTTGAGGCTTCCTCAGCCCTGTCTGTCGATATCGGGGATTTGAACGAACTATTATTATATGCAATCAATGAGTTTAATGATGGTTTACAGTGTCCCTTGCCGGATGGTTCTCTCTTAAATCGGTCACCATCTTGGTCTGGTGTAAGATTTGGTCTCAGTGATGGCCTATTTGGTCGTGCCATTGGGCATCCCTTGGATTTGTCAGCGATATCGTCAATGGTTGATTATTGGATCAGTCCTAACGCAACGAAAAAAGACTTTGAGCCTCCTAGGATAAAGTATAGACCTCCTGCTATGTTCTTTAATCCGACTGCGAAAATGCAACAATTAATTCAATCTCTAGACGCAATAAATGTTCAGCACTTGGAAACTCCGGAGGCATGTAATATTTACTCATCATCGGAACTCGTTCTGGCTAACGACCAATATGTATTCACTCGTATTAATCTAATCTATGATCATATGCCGTCCAGTCGCACTCTGTCTCACCTTGCCTTTCCCCGTCCACCAACTCCTTTGGAGGGAGCGCCAATAGCAGCAATCAGTCAAAGTGCCGCACAGCCAGCAGTTGCAGCTAGAACAGGAGTTTTCGCATCAGCATCGGCGGCTCTCGTAAAAATGCGAAAGGAGATTGAATTATGGGAGATTTGTCATACATCTCTAAACAAATTACCGAAGGGTTATACTAGGGACTATGTGATTGAAAGAGCAAAGAAAATTGGAGGTTTTACACCATTTAATTTATTTATTATAAACGAAGTTGAGTTAATGTTCAAGCTATTAGCCGAGATGAAAGTATCGTTAAGTGCTATAAAACAGGCATGCGAATTATCTAGCTTTGGAGATAATCTAAAGGAAAATCAACTTCAGATTGCATATGATTTATATAATCAATGCATACCAGCTATTTGGAGAAAGTTAGCCTATGAAACCGCTCCACCACCCCACCATTCATTACTTTCTTGGATAAATGATTTAAATAACCGATGTCAGCATTTGGATAAATTATTGGTTCTTGGACGAGATAAAATGCCTGCATATTGGTTAGGTGCTTTCTTTCAGCCAAGTTCGCTCTTTGCCGTCCTCAAACATGATTTCTACAAGAAAACTAGTAATGAAAGAGCTGGCAATATAGATAAAGTAATTTTGCAGACCGAGGTGACCGCTAGAGATAAAGAACATATTAGGGAACCTCCAGTAGAAGGAATATTTGTCTACGGAATTTATATGTGGGGTTGTCACTACGATAAAACAGCTGCTGAAATGGTGGATCAACCATCCAGAAACTTGTGTTCCTCCCTACCAGTTTTACATGTTACCTGTTGGAATAAAAGTGACAAGCCTGTACTACAAGATTCTAACAAAGCTAATGAGCTTTATTCGTGTCCGGTGTATTCTTCTCGTTTGGCAAGGAATAATCCGATCCTTCACGTTGATGTCAGGAAGGAAGGTATACCGTCCGCCAGATGGCCTCTCCGAGGACTTCACGCTACAATTAGACCATATTAAAAATAACTGCTTTCCTTTTTATAATAATAATTTAACATCGAAAAAGACGTTTACCAGAAATATATAAAACTTCATAATTTTATTATTAAACTTATTAATAAATTGTCGTTATTTCTTTTATTCTTTTTAAAGTTCTAAAATAAGAAAGATGGTTTGATATGAAAGATCTATTACCCATAGATTAAAGACTTAGAGAACAAAATAGTAGTATTCCTTTTTAAAACAGACATAGTTGTTTTGATTACATTACTGTTAAATTGTTTATAATATAACAGTCGTTATGGAACAATTATATATTCTACATTAATATCTAATATCAATATTTTCAATTGATTTTAATATACATTAACATTTTTATAATGTATTATATATAAAACGCTATATATAGCATCCATATAGTATCTCATTCTTTCACGGCTACTTTTATCATTCTCTACAAGACTTGCCAGATACATTTCTTTCCTGTTTTCAGTTTCGAATAAATGTGAAATCTATCTTAAATTTTTAATAATTCGAAAATCTACTAAACGAATTGGTATGTTATTATTATTAATTATTCGTATAATATTAAAATTTTTTGCGTAAACTTCTTGACATATACGTAATTTCTTATTATGTTCCAAGTTTCGTTTTATGCCTATTTTTCGTATGCTTGTTATTCGTAACTCATTTTTGTTGATCTTCAACGGAGAAAGAGTAAACTTTTTTTATTGTTGAAAAATGTGTTTATGTGTCATACCAAATGTTCGTAGATAACATGATTCCTGTCTAGTCAACAATAGTGTCAGAGAATTTTGCAAATGCTACAATTATGTAGGCATAGAGTATGTTTATAGAAGGAGTCTTTTATTTATTTATTTATTTAATTGTCAACATTTTTCTCCGTTTTAGGAAAAGATTTGAAAATATGGAAGAATCAAAAAAAATTGTTATTCACTTTTATTCCTACCCCCAATTAAAAGTATTTGAGCCGCTGGAATTAGATTTTTCTGAAATAAAGGCGGAAGAAGCTATCATGTTTGCAGCAGAAAAATTAAATATCAGAACCATTACAATGTATTTGTTGTCTTTGTTTGACGAGAACAAAAAGGAATGGATCTTTTTCAAAAGCACAATAACTCCTAATATATCACAAAAACTCTATTTAAGATTTAGATGGTTACCTCCTGAACCGTCTAAGATTCGAGATGATGTGAACGGATGTAGATATCTACATTTACAGTTTTATAATGATTTTAGGAACAATAATCTAAAATTACAGCAGCATGACGTTATTGCTAAAGAGAGAAAAGAAACGTTATATAATACCATTGTTTTTTACAGTATCGATCATTGTATTATATGGTATAATTCGGAACTACCGGAAGACAGCTCGGACAAAATAACATGCAATAATGTTCATAAAAAAATAAAGGCCAAAAATTTTTATCCAAATTCGCATGAGGTTAAAATTACGGAATGGTTAAGAACGATCATATGCTTACCTAAAGCTCTTAAGAAACATTTAAAGAATGAGAATAATCCTTTATTATCTGATCCATTTGAATTCGTTTACAATCTGTTAGATTTTTTTTACGAATACTTCGACCTAGGATTAGAAGATAAATTTCCAGGTTACATTGCACAAATAGAAAGCGAAACTGGAGTTGATAAAGTGGATCTTATTATTTCTCCTTATAATAAAGATATAAAGTATAGAGGAGTTTATTTTATAAATAAAAATCGATTGGAATCGAGTAATCTAAAAGGCAAATCAGAAATATGTAAATTGCACATTGTCCAAAATTGTTCATTAGTGGAAGATGTCATACGAAAAAAATGGAAATTGGTTTGGATACCAACACGAATAACCGTAAAAACTCCTTTTTTTAGTTATATTTAATAATATATGTGGTTAATTTTCCTTTTCAGAATGTTTATTTTGACAGTAAGGAGGAAGGATATCAATTTATTTACTGCCTGCAAGGTTATATACGACTCACATGCAACTTTTATGTTAACATCGACAACCATACGAATGTCGATAAATTATTTTCTATTGAAAACGTCCAAATATTTGGACCGATTAAAGATGAAAAGGCTTGCGAACGTCTTAACTCAATGGCAACAGAGCTAAGAGACCCCAACTTCCTCATAAAACATAGAGTTAGCACCCCAAGTGGCTTTAAGCTTTTGTATATTGATAGCGCCGTAGATCCTAAAATCTATAAGAAAAATATCGTATGGAAAGAAAGACAATATCAACTCGAAGATGTAATATCTTGTTGTTTAAATATATTATTAATTTGTAGACTGTACTCTCTATTTATAATTTACAGGGTGATATTCGGTTCGATTCTTTGGCAGACCTTATTAAATATTACCAAGATCATAATATTGAAAGGCTACCAGGAGATATTAACATAATATTGAAAAAATCAGCACCAGTCAATGCGAATAGTAACAAAATCATTTATTTATTTTCTTAAAGAAATCATATATAAATCTAACTGAACTTTTTCTAAAATTAGCTGTAGAATTATACATCTGTCAGTCGGATGATATGTTTGTGCCTGAAACGTTCATTAACAAAAGAGGTGTTAATAATCAGTCTGAGATAGCAATTGTTAATTCGGAAATAAAACTTTATCGTAAGTTTTGTATTATATTTTGGAATATATTGAACAAATTCTCTTCCTTCTTTTTAAATAGCACTGGACAGTTTACGTTTGGGATTTTATACGAATGTTTGTAAAGCTTCGGAAGACAAAGAGGACAAACCCGACGGAGAATTTGTATTTGCTGTAAAACGTATCAGGGATAGCAAAATATCTCAGCATCCTCATCAAGTTTCTATTGCACTAAGTAAAGCCGCTCAAAAGCTTGCTGCTTGGAAACACGATAACATCTGTCAGATATATGGTGTTCAACTTTATCCGTTCAAAATCTTTTTGGAATATTCCGAACTTGGAAGTTTATGTAGTTATTTGGCAAGACCACCTAAAGATGTAACATTTTCTTTTTTGGTTAGCGCTGCTGAGCAAGTTGCACGAGCTCTAGAATATCTTGTAAATCTATAAGTATTTATAAATTCAAATGATTAACTAACTTTATTTTATTTAGTCGAACATAGAAGATTCTTTTCTACGAGTTCATGGCAATATACGATTACGTAATGTTTTGGTTTTCGAAGAAAACTCTACTTTTACATTCAAATTAGCCGATAGTGGATGCGGCGAAGTTTATCAAAATAATAGTGAGAGAAAGCCACCAGAAAGCATCATATCTCACTATTCAGATATATTCGCTTACGGTACTTTTCTGGTCGAATTGTTTAATCTTGGAAAATATAACATGTGGAGCGAAATGGGAAAATGCCCTAAACATATCTATGATGATGTTGTTTCGAAGTGTTGTGATTTTGATATTTACAAAAGATTACCTGCTGAAAAAGCAGTAAACTATTTTGCGGAAGTTTTATCAACTTTTTCACAAGAAAACCTCCAAAAAGTATGGGTAGTGGCGAAAAAATTTGAAGTTAGGGGAGTTAAAATGACTTTTTCGGAAGTTCCACAGGACTATCTAAATAGTTTACGGATAGACAAAAGTGATATCGTCATAAAAGGGAAACTCGGAAACGTTAATATATTTATATTTCATCAAAAAAAATGCTTTAATTCTAATATTTTCTTCTCTTTTTCAATTTAATAGGGTCATTTTGGAGAAGTAAATGAGGCTTTTATGGCTGCCAAAGACAAAAGTGTTGCCGTTAAACAGATTAGGATTGACAGAAATGAGTATGAGTTAATACTTGCTTTCGTTTTTTTTTTCTAATAATAATAAGCAACAATTCTTTTTTTGTTTTAGGAATTTAGAAAGAAGCATCCACGATTTCCAAAAAGAGTTTTTGATTATGTCAGAGCTACATCACGAGAATATTGTGAAAGCTATTGGATTTATGTCCGATGATGATGAAGGTTTGTAACGTCTTTTCTTTTCAATTTGGTTTCAAATATTCACTCTTTCAAATGTCTTAAAAGGTATGTCCAATCTAAAAATTGTTGTGGAGTTTCAAAAACTAGGATCTTTAGAAAAGTATCTTAAGTCAAGAAAATCAGAAATTGCTTTGGATATGAAGTACAAATGGTTGAAAGAAGTTGCACAGGGTATGGCATATCTATCAAGTGAAGGAATTGTTCATCGAGATTTAGCTGCTCGTAATGTGCTTTTGAACGAGAATTTCACTGCAAAGATAACAGACTTTGGCCTTGCTAGATGCACAGAAGATGGATGCTATCAAATGGTAAATAACGAGATTCCAATGTTCTATTACTCTCCTGAGGTGCTATTAAATCGCAAGTATAGTACTGAAGGAGATGTTTGGTCATACGGTGTATTTAGTTGGGAAATTATGATCGATTGTCAGAAAGCGCCTAAAACACATATAGTGGAAATGGACAGCAGATTTAGAAGTCACATCACACGCGAAAATGTTGGAGAATACCTTTTAAACAATCCAGGTACATTTTACTTAACTGAGATTTATAAATTTGAAGATAGATTTAAGAATTTACTGGACAAGTGCTTCAAAGTGGAAGAGAAGCAACGTGCAAGCTTCGACGCAATTGTTAAACATTTACAAAACAACTTTTGAATGCACCTTTTCTCGAAATATTATTATGCTTGATGTAAAAGTTTTGTTCAAAACACTAACATTAAATACTTATCAATTGATAAATATGTATCCATAATATTACAAACTAGTAATATCGTCTTTAAAACCTTATATCAATTTTTAAGTATTTAATAAAAAAAATACTGAAGGATTTTTCCGTAATTATCAATTTCCAAGAAATTTAAAATAATACGCTGTAGATCATAATAAGCTTATATCTTTATTTTATTAATAAATATCCGTTACTTATTTACAAAATGCATTAACTTATAATCCAAAAGATAACCGTTGTATACATCAATCAATGTCAACAGTTTTTAGCATAAAACTTATACAAACAGTTTTACATAGTGTAAATTTCTTTCGTTTTTTTTGTTAGATGAAAATATATTTGGTTGGTAATTTTATTATTATGTGTAACTACCCATATTACCTGCTCTCTCAGATTCTTCTATGGTATAGGGTTTTTCACCGCTTTCCAACTGTTTTACCTTTCTGCGATGCGGTCTCGATTTCTTATGATCCTCAAGTGCTTTTTCAGATATACAATATTTCCTGTTGAGATTAAATAGATAAGAATTTTCGAAAAGTAAGATATAATGTAAAACTGAGAGAGGCTAGTTTTATACTTACGCACACTCTACGCAATAAAATTGCGCATTTCCCGGCAAGTCGTAATCAACTGCCTGATTTTCAAGCTTCTGACGATTTTCTTCTTTAACATCTTCAAATATTTCATCCAATTGTTTAGTAATCCTTTTGGCTTTTAGCCTTTTTGCTGGTCTTTTATGCAATTTTCTACCCATGTGTTTATCGAGTATCGTATCACGCTATACTATCGACGAAACGGTCAATTGTTAAGTATTAACCGGTGACTGGGATCCAAAGTGAAAGGTTTAAATGAAACTTGAAAATAATCGATCAGGAGCACGAAACCAGATCATGGTGTGTCATTCGTTTACGAATTGAGTCACTTCAACTTCCTTACTATTCAAAGTTATAATAAAAGTAATTGGAAGAAAATTAAAAGATGTGGAAAGCTCAAGTTGGTCATCAGGTTAATGCAAATGCAAATGCGGATGATGATGATTGGGAGACGGAGGCGGATTTTGAGGTTTGAATCTGTTTATATTATACCTATTTCCTTAAAACTACTCCACAGAATTATCTTAACTTAACAGAATACGGTTGATGAAAAGGCTCAGCGTTGGGGATCTACGACTGTAGCTGGGTCTGGTCATATTGACAGTGTAAAGTATGATTATTTTATTATTTTCCTTTTAAAATATTTCTTGTTTTGCACATTTTCCATGATATACAAAAACCAAAACAATTACGCCCTACAGTTTGAATGAACTAAATAAAACAGTTGTACAAGAGCACGCCAAAATGAAGGAGAAGGAAATGAAAGACGGACCAAAAGCATCCTACGGATACGGAGGAAAGTTTGGAGTAGAAAAAGACCGAATGGACTCGTGTGCACTGACTCACGATCACAAGGAGCAATTATCCAAGCACTCGTCACAAACAGATGCTGCTAGAGGATTTGGTGGAAAATACGGGGTGGAAAAGGATCGAATTGATAAAGTAAAATATAAAAATTATCTCCTTACAAATTGATTAATAATATTTCTTCTAAAATTACAAAGTCTGCCAAAACTTGGGAGTTTCGAGAGCAACTACAGAAGCACGAATCGCAAAAAGGTCAGTAACCGAATAAGACTATTTTTCTCATAATAGAAAACTTAGAATAATCCTTCCATCCGCCTCTTCTTTAGACTACGCAAAAGGCTTCGGTGGTAAATACGGCGTTCAGAAAGAAAACTTCGATAAAAGTGCTGTTGGTTGGGGATATCAAGAAAAAGTTGAGAAACATGCCTCGCAGAAAGGTTATAACAGTTCTTTAGAGATCAACAGCAAAAGTCTTTATCTCAAATAATTCTTTATTCAGATTATGCTCATGGTTTTGGAGGAAAATACGGTGTCGAAAAAGATAAGATGGATAAGTCTGCTCAGGGTTGGGGAGAACAGAATAAAACTGAAGCTCACCCTTCTCAAAAAGATTACAGTAAAGGATTTGGAGGTAAATATGGTGTTGAAAAAGACAAAATGGACAAATCTGCTCAAGGCTGGGGAGAGCAGAACAAAACTGAGGCCCATTCTTCTCAGATAGACCATAGTAAAGGCTTTGGAGGCAAATATGGCGTTGAAACGGATCGCGTCGATAAATCTGCACAAGGTTGGGGAGAACAGAATAAGACTGAAGCTCATCCTTCTCAAAAAGATTACAGTAAAGGATTTGGAGGTAAATATGGTGTCGAAAAAGATAAGATGGACAAATCTGCTCAAGGCTGGGGAGAGCAGAACAAAACTGAGGCCCATTCTTCTCAGATAGACCATAGTAAAGGCTTTGGAGGCAAATATGGCGTTGAAACGGATCGCGTCGATCAATCTGCACAAGGTTGGGGAGAACAGAATAAAACTGAAGCCCATCCTTCTCAGATAGATCATAGTAAAGGTTTTGGAGGCAAATACGGAGTTGAATCAGATCGCGTCGATAAATCTGCACAAGGTTGGGGAGAACAGAATAAAACTGAAGCTCATCCTTCTCAAAAAGATTATAGTAAAGGATTTGGAGGAAAATATGGAGTGGAAGCAGCAACGGATGAGGTTTGCTCTGTCTCATTTTTGAATACAATTATTTTATCTAATTATGAATGATTTTTACTTTTAGTCAGCAAGAGGATATGATGATAGAGAAGAAAGAGAAGCACCGAAGAGAATAATAGAAAGTCAGTAAAATATTTATATCTTTAAATAGGTTGATTGGATGCCTTATAACAGCCTCAAGTAACACAAGTTCTATTCGAGCTCAATTTGAAAATGCTGCAAAATCAATTAATCAACCTCCGCCTAGAGTGTCTCAAGCAAGGATAGGACAGCCAGTTATGCCTGTGCATAAAAGGTCTATACAGAATGAATTGGAAGAAAAACTAAAAATTGAACAGCAGGAAGAAATATATGAAGACGCTCAAGCAGTTCAAGCACCGGAAGAAGAGTACTCCGATATTGCACCAGAACGGAATTCGGCAATATATGATGAGGCTATCCCGCAAAGCAACCAAGAAGCAATTAATGAAGAATTATATGAAGAGATCAATCAAGGTCAAATGCAGCCACAGTCACAACCAAAACAAGAAACCTCTGGATCAGCAACTTTCAGGGCAATTGCCATGTTTGATTACCAAGCTGGCGACTCGGATGAAATAAGCTTTGATCCGGGTGAAGAAATTATCGATATTATCGAGGTAAATTTTATTATTATTATTAATTTGCTTTTAACTAAACCGTAAAAATAATAAATGTAAACAAACAGGTAGCAGACGGCTGGTGGCAGGGCCAATGCCGCGGAAAGACTGGCTTGTTTCCAAGTAATTATGTAAAAAGAAAAGATTGATTATTATCATGTATTACAACAATAATATTTTTTATGTTATAAAATTATTTTTAAGTGAATTTTAATTGCAATAAGACAAGAAAATTATACATCTTAAGAAGTTTTGTACCTAATTTAAATATGACGGTATTTTCACGCATGCTCCGTCGTTACTTCCGTCTTCTATTAATCCTAGAATATCGCAAACAAAAGGTAAACACAAAGTTTTCACAGTTTAATACAATAAAAACATCTAACATTGTTGCTTAACACGTATTTATAATTAGACTTATCAAATTACGTTTTATTGTTACTTTTTATTATGAATAAAATGGTATATTTTAAAGAAATAAAGAATGATTATTTTGTGAGTCAAATCTACCGTAGCCCCACCTTTTTTTAGATACTTATAAAATTAATATTATATAGGTAAAGCAGAGAATCTATTATCAATCTTCTGTCATACTCCGTAACCTAAACATTAGTTAATTTAACAAGCTTTTTAGGTAAGCAACGTGTTTATTTATTGGCATTAAAAAAAAACTTTAAAACTTGGTCACTTCACAAGGTAAACAAATGATTTACACAGAAAATTATTGTATATCTTATTATTCTTAATAAATCATTTGTTGTAAAAGAAAGAGAGATGTTAAGAGAATTTATTTTATTTTATATTATATTTTCAACATTGTTCTAATAATAGACACTGTATTCAAACAATTTAGGGAGATAAGGTTACAATTTGGCCACTTTTCGAATGTCCGGTCCAGTTTTAGTCGAATAATTTTACGGAGAGGAGAACTGAAAGAGAATAGAGAATCTATTTTAATTTACTAGAAAAATGACGTCCATAATTGTAAATGGAAGTGATGAGGAGGGCGAAAAGGGAGGCATCTCCGAATTCATGAAGGGTGCTGTAAAAAGTACACTTGAACCAGCTATGGCGATTGATCAACCAGGAATGAGAAGGACAGAAAGTTCTGAAGCCCTAAAATATATGACTTTGCATCAATTAGCTCGTGATGGAGACTCTGCTGTAATAATAATGAACAAATAGTATTATGAATATAAAAACAAAACTATTTTGTTTCAGGGTTTATCAACAGTTTTAGAAAAGCATTCAGGGCAAATGAACAGACTTAAAAAGTTTGTTAATACGAAAGACGAGGAGAAAATATCTCCCCTCCATTATGCAGCTCGTTACAATCATGCCGAATCCTGCAAAGTTCTTATCAAATATCAGGCTGGTTAGCTTTCTTTTAAGTTTTTATAATTTATCAACAAATTAAAATTAATCAACTAAAGTAGTTTTCTTTCTTTGTCCCCTTTTCTCCTTTCTTAAATAAAGATGCGAATTCTGTTGATGAGGATTTGGCTACTCCGCTTCATTATGCAGCAAGATATAAAAGACAACGAATAAAGCAATCCGAGTCTGGAACGCTTACTTCGAGCGATGATAATATTGCTGATCAATCTACAGAGAATGTAAGTTAATGCCTATACTGTATATATTAATATAAAAAAAGTTTATCTGATATATTGAAATAAAAATTTATAACAAGTTAGGCCTAAAAATCCCTTTATTTCGCATAAGATAAATAATAGTATCATTATATTATATTATAGTCATCAGCCGAACACTTTCGCACAATAATCGTAAGTTTCAAGGATTAACCAATTAAAATTCTTACTGTTTTTTTTTTTTCCATTCTCCATTTATTTTTTTTATTAAAAAAAAAAGAAAAACTAAAAAACTGCAAAACAGAATGTCAGAAACTATAGAGATTTTGAATTAATTTATGTTGTCTTGGTATTTGGTACTATCTGTTGTTATTGATTTAGTTCTGTTAATATTAAGTTATTTCATATTTTTAAATACTCGTTAAACCTTATTGCATATTATTTGTTTTTTAGTTCTTTTAACTAAAATAATAGACTTTCTATTTATTTTCCTATTTATCAAAAAAGGTGAAAGATGAATCATCAATTGATAATAGCGTTATCCTGTTTTTAATTTCAAAAGGAGCTAACGTTAATGCCCAAGGTAAGGGAGAATGAATTGATAAGAAGATTACAACATAAAGAAATCTTATAATTTTCCTCATTAATTGCAGATAGGTACGGTTGTACTCCGTTACATTTTGCGGCTATGAGAGGAAATGAAGTTGCTACAGTTGAATTATTGAGTTGTCCATCAATTGATATTGAGGTATGATTCCTTCTTCCTCTAATTTATATCTAATCAATAGAAACGTTTGTAATAGATTGAGGACAAACAAAAAGTTAGAGCTTTACATTTAGCCGTTGCTCACTCGGAAAAGTACATAGTAGAATTGCTCATTGAGAGTGGTGCACAATTGGGTTGTAAGGATGAGGATGAAGGTACACCTCTTCACCTGGCTTGCATGGAAGGCAATTGTGAAATTGCTGAAATGGTTTGTTGATCATTGACATTAAACTAAGGGCAAACCTTTTAAACTTATACTTTCTCTCCTTCTTATTTTAGATTATTAATAAAGCGAACAATACATTTGGCTGGCCTATTGCTTTACAGGTTAGCGTAAAAGAGAGAAGAAAAACGCATTTATTGTCGTATTTTCTATATTTTTGATAATTTTTCTTAATAGTTAATACAAGATACGGATATGGAACAAAACACTCCACTTCATTTGGCCGTTGAAAATGGTTCGCTGGAAGTTACTCAACTGTTATTGGTAACAGTCTATTTTACTATAATATTTTATAGTTTATTCTTTAAAATTTCCTTCAAACAATTATAGAACAGAAGTGCCGATGTTAATCTATTGTGTAAACAAGCAACATCCGCTTTGCATCTAGCAGCTCAATCTGGAAATGATGATATTGTAAAATTGCTCTTGACAAAAAATGCCAAACCAGATTCCCTGAATTCTAATGCCCAAACACCATTGCATATAGCTGCTTCTCATAACCGTTCAAATATTGTTGAATTGCTACTAGACCATGAAAAAGAGTCCTATCCCCATGCGAGCCGAAATTTAAGGAGATCACAGATTTCGAGACGAGATAGGGACGGTTACAGTCCTCTGCTATTTGCTGCCGAATTTGGTCATGCAGAAGTTATACATACATTAATGAGAAGGGGAGCCAGTTTGAAGGATACGGAAAAGAACGATCGTAATGCAATATTCCTTGCCGCTCAAGAGGATCAGATGGACGCTTTAAAAGCATTGATGAATTACTTGGACGAAGAAAATGTTATCGATGATGGTGATCGCTACAGTAATACTGCTCTACATGCAGCAGCTGAAAAGGGTTTTTTGAGATGTGTTAAAGTAAGTTTATAGAGGGAAGAACTTATTGGGCAATTATAATAGGCTTATTATTTTCTTTTCAATATTAGTTATTATTGGAAAATAACGCGGATATTGATGCTAAAAATGAGGAAGAACAAACGCCTCTTCACTTGGCTGCTAAGGCTGGTAAAACGAATGTTGTCAGAGAATTGGTCAGAGTGGGCGGAAAGAGAGTTGTAGATGACGAAGACGAGGATTCAAATACTCCGTTACATCTAGCAGCCTTAGCAGGTAATAGTAAGGTTGCTCAGGTGTTAATTGAAGCTAATGCTAATATAAGCGCAAGAAATACTAGCCAGTGGACACCGCTAGATTGCGCAGCCGCTAAAGGATGGCCTAAAACTTGCACAGTTTTATTGGAAAATGACGCCCCTGTCGATCCAAAAGATCGAATTAAGAGCACACCCCTTCATCTTGCTTCAGCAAAAGGTCATTGTCAAGTTGTACATGTTTTGTTAAAATGGAAAGCCGATATCCAGGAACGACAGAGAAAAGTAGTGTTTCTGTTTTTTTCTATTTAATATGTAACACTTATTATTTTCATCTCATTTAGGAGGGTCAAAATGATGATAGCGGTGAGGGTGACAACTGTCTAGATTTAGCAATAGATAATGGTCACAAGGACGTCGCATTGGCGATAATCGGTTCTGATAATTGGGAAGAGGCTTTAAAGAATGATACTACAGATTCGATGGGTAGAAGAACAACTCCCATGAGAAAACTTATTCGAAAAATGCCTGAAGTAGCAGAAAAAGTATTTTCCAAGTGCGTAGAAAAGAATGGAAACCCTGAAAGTCCTGAATATAGTTTAACATTCAATTGGGAATATCTTGATGATATGTACTCGCGATGGAGCGAAAATGTTAATACTAAGGACGATACTGTTAGTATATTAAGCGGAAATAGTTCACGAATGGATGAAGAAATTTGGGACCACGACTTTAAAATACGTCCAGGTGTAAAACCTTACAGTGAAGACTCGAACATGTTAAAAGTAAATCATCCATTGATGATAATGGTAGAATCAAAACAAGAAGATCTACTAGGTCATCCACTAGTAACAAGCTTATTACGTCACAAATGGAATTCCTTTGGTCGGATTGTGTACTATCTGAACTTGTTGCTCTATTGTGTTTTCTTAGTATTCCTTACTGGATATGTTGTTGTTGCTAAACCTCCGTATTGGTACTTGTAAGTATTCTTTAAGAACTTATTATAAATAGATTTCAATTAAAAATCGTATATATACTATATACTATATACTGTATATATATATATATATATATATATATATATATATATTTGTTTATTTAGTAACGAAACTGACGGAGATTTGCATGGAAAAGGATGTACAGTTCTTAAAAGTTCTCTCGCGTACAACAGCTGGAAGAACAACAAGGATGACGTTGCTTATAAAATATTCGTAAAAGCTGGCAAATGGATAATAATAGGTCTATCAGCTTTTAGTCTTGTAAGAGAAGTAAGTTGACGTTAGAATAGTAAAACGACATAATATTTTAATAATAATTTAATCATTGTTACAAACAGATGATACAAATTTATCATAGTAGATGGCAATATCTGCTTGTTTGGGAGAATCTCTTGGAATGGGGAACAGGTATTACAGCTATTTTAGCTGTAATCGACGTATCAAGCTGTCAGGAGGGAACGGAAATTAGAGAGGTCCGACTAAAAACCTTTTTCTTTACCATTAACGAATGTTTGCCTTATTTTCTTGTTCTCTTTAGAGTTGGCAGTGGCAACTACTCACTGTGGCAATTTTTCTGGCATGGATGGAATTGGTGTTGTTCATCCGGAAACTACCTCGATTCGGCATATACGTTGTGATGTTTACCGATGTACTTCGCACTTTCACTCAATTCTTTCCAGTGTTTTTTCTCTTTATTGTAGCGTTTGCGCTAGGCTTCTTTTGCCTCTTTCAAAATCAGGTGCCGTTTCAAAGCTTTGGAGCGTCACTGATTAAAACATCTGTCATGATGATAGGAGAATTTGAGTTTGAGCAATTATTTCTAGGGCCACAAAATATCAATAAAGTAATAACAGCGGACAACCACAAGTCCTATCTATATTACCCTGGAATTTCCTATGTGCTTTTCGTCTTCTTTCTAATTCTCATGAGCGTTATCATCATGAATTTACTCGTTGGTTTGGCTGTTGATGACATTAAAGCCGTACAAGATCAGGCCGTCTTGAAGCGTCTTGCTATGCAAGTCGAGTTGGCTTTGGACGTTGAACGGATACTGCCAGAGTTTATACGAAGACGTTTTGTGGTAAAAAAGAAAACAATCAAACCTCAAGTATCCTCTAGTAAAAAAGCCTTCAATCAACTCCTTAATTTAAATGAAAATTTTCTGTCACCTGAGGAAATATCTAAGGCATTAGATGCTGATTTGGTAAGTTTGTCATTTGCTCTTGACGATATCTTCTTGAAAAAATGAATTGATGAAATTCCTAAATATCGTTTCAAAAATTATTCTTCCTTAGGATGAAATCGAAGTCGTACAAGAAAATCAGCAGAAAATGATGAAAGATCTGACCAACATGAAACGAAAGATGAAAGAATTCACAGCTCAGACGGAAAAACTGGAAATGATGTTGGGGGCTTTGCTAAAGGCTCAAAATGTTGATTATCTTGAGGAAGATGTATGTGCGGATGAAGATATATAAACATGATTTCAAAAACCTAAAGATCTAGCCAAGTAACAAAAGAAAAAATCATTATGATTGAAGCTTTATATATTTGAACAGTTTTCAAAATATTTTCTAGACCTTTTCCGGAAGAAGATCTTTTTATCTATCCTTTAAACAGAGTTACAAAAAATGAATCTGATCTTACTAAAATACTATTCTTTTTGTCAGTCTCTATTTTTATTTTACATTTTTATTTTCCATACTCCTCTTAAACAGTATTTTCTATTTTTTCTTCTTTTTATTAAGTAAACTATGTATATTTCTATTATTTTGCTTATTAACTCTTTTCTATATAAGCAGATTTTTATAAATTGTACACAAAACTCTATTTTGAATACGTTATTCAATATATTAAAATACTCTGCTTCTATTCATGTTTTTCAAAGTTAATTCACTGCTTCACATAGTTCATTGTAACAAAGCTAACATATTGAAATTTGTTACTAGGGTACTACGATACCTGTGATATTGTTCTATATTTTGAAATTTTTCTTATGATTTATTATAATTATGCAACACCTAACGTCAATCTGAATCTCTAAGTTCATAAATAAAACGCTTATTTTGTTTCTATTCTAATTCTATATTCAATTAATTATATTAATACATCACATAGTCGAAATTATAGACGAATTGTCAAAACATGCTTCATAACTTTACTTTAATTAATCATTCTCTTAAGTCTAAACTCTTGAAATATACATCAAATGCGCATAAGTGACATTTTCAGGTTAGACCTTTCTCTTCTCTATCTATTACATCAATCATTAAAAAGATTCTTCTACATTGAATCTAAATTATAACGAATCTAGATCAAATTGTCGATAAAATCATAATGATAGAGAGATTCCTTAAGCAGGAAGGAACTGAAAACAGTACAATTCATAAGAGAATCTCTTCAAGTTCCTTTACCTATCTGAGTAGACAATCAAGAAAGCGACGAATGAACGACAATTTGAGCACTATATCGTTTGGGTTAGGAAACGGCGAGGCAGGTTGCGAACTGCAAAAGGAAAGAGGCGACTTTACGCTAAATAATAATGTCATTGACCGTCGTATCCAATTGTTCTCTACTAACGCAAATGCTCAGGTAAGGAATTATCCTTTTTGTTTTGTCTTTAATCTCGAGAAAGCGGCTGCCTCTTCTGAAAAAAAGAGACACGAAGTGATAGAGAGAGAGAGAGAGAGAGAGAGAGAGACATGATAGAAAAGAAAGAGACACAATATTTATTTTCTATATCTTTTTCATCTATTCATATACATTTAATGGATAACGGAAAAATCTATTTAGAATCATAAACGGCTATTCGAAACTCGCTCAATGAATTCTACTTCCGATTTGCCGATTCGGAGAAATCGACGATGTCATCAACAAACCAGGAAAGGATCTTGCTTTGTTAGCGAATTTCAACAGAGTACAAGTGACAAAGGCAGGTCGATGGGCAAAGTACCCAGAATTGCTCAACTTCAATTGGAAGAAGCCGAGTTAATGAATGATTTTAGGCCTAAGAGCGGTATTACAATAACAAGTTTCATTCGTTCATTCTTAGCTAATAATTTGACCTCACTAGCGGCCCCACCTAATCAAAGACGTTTAACTGCTGTAGCTGCTCCTATCACAAACGCTTTAAATCACTTGTTCTATTTTTATAAATGGCCTCCAAGGCGTCACTTATTCAACGCTCTCGGCTCTTTAGTTTTTCAGCAAAAGCTTCTTTCTGCACCACAAAGTATAGATTCCGAGATAAAGATAAGTAGTGAGAAGGAAAAAGAGGTAGACAGAGAGAAAGTGAAGAAGAAAAGAATTGAGATAAGAGAGGAAGAGTATAGCGAGAGAGATAGAGGGAGGGAGAGAGAGAGAGATAGAGAGAGAGAGAGAGGAAGAGAGTGCAAATGATGATATAACAAAAACAACATTTTATACAAAGATAGAAGTATAATATATATTCATCGATATTTCACAATGTTAAGATTTTGAATAAAAATCATATTTAAACGCCATTTTTAACGATTATTAATTGTAACACATAAACAAACAAACAAACAAACATATAAACAACAAGGAAAGACCACAATTTCATTTAGAGATGAAGAGAACCAAAAAGATATGTATGGTTGGAAGGTATTACTTAAGACCCTTTAAGTTTCCATCTCTCTTCATAGATTTTTATATAAAACATGAAATTGAATTTTATTCACTAAAGAGTTGAGACGAATAGGTGAGATATAGTTTCTCATTTTGGAAATAAACCTACATTATTGAATAACTCCCTACGTCTTTTACTTAAAATGACAAAATATTCGCTCGGCATGCAATTGGATTATTTCCCAGTAAAACAATAACATTAGACATTATTGGTACTGCAATGTTAACTCCATAGAAGTCAATTTAGAAAGGAAGATAGAAAATAGTGAAAATTTTGACTCCGAAAGGGAAAGAGAAGATGTGATCGAATGAAATATAAAGAAAAATTAAAGAGATGTTTTGTGTAAAATTTTTATAAGATTACGAATATATTAGTTTGTCGTTTAAGTATTTAACAATTTATGTAATAGAATGTATAGAAGCATTTTTTGTCATTATTTCATTTTCTTTTTGGAATATTCAATATTTTTTGATATGATACGGCGGTTTATCTTTAAGTTTTCGCTCTGTTTTTTAATTGGAAAATATATTTTTGTTTGAATGATAGAAACAGGATATTTTCTTTTCTGTCTCTCACATACACATACACACTCACTCAGTCACTCACTCACTCTCTCGCTCGCTCGCTAGCTCACTAATTCTCTCTTTCTCTCTCTGTTCCTTTTACTACTCTACTCTTACTCTCTATCTTGCTAACTCTTTCCTGTTCTCCTCTCTATTTTGATCAATATATACATTTAATTATAGTTTTCATTTCCTACCTCTTGTTAAATGATATATCATCAAATTCAATTATAGCTTTTAAATGAGTATAAAAAAGAAGTTTTTAAGGTATTTTTTTCAATTTCAACAGCTTTTGTTAAAGTAATTTCTCTTTCAGCAATATATTTTGATGATGGTAATATAAGGGTAATTAATTTTCAACCTATCTAAGAAGGTTTAAAATGATAGTTTTATCAAGAGAAATTGAGATTAATTTATAAGGTTGTTTCGAAACCTTATTATAAAAACTTAAAATATTATTAAATATTAAGAAAACTGTTGAAAGATCATCGGAACGCTTCTTCGAAAACGTTAACGAAAGCTATCAGAATTCCCAAGATACGTATAGATTCTTGTAGAACAATTTGGAATTTTATATTTATTTGTAGCAAAGAGGAGTATCTACTGATGAAACTCACAGGAGAATTCTGAAATAGAAAACCATAAAGGATGCTGTATATAGCTATCTATACGGAATATTTCCTTACTGAATAACTGGGTCGGTTTAACGCTTAACGAAAATGGATAATGTTTAATAGCAAACGATGATTACTGTAACGCTAGGTCTTAGAAAGCTTCTTTATTATTCATCTTTTTCTCTTTTTAACGATTATTGAGTAACATTTCCATGGTTAATAAGATGACTTTAGAAAAGCAGGCGCCATATCACTTAGCAGTAAAGGTTGGCAAAATAAAATTTTCAGAGAAATAGTCAGAGTGAGCTTATAGATGGAAACAAACGACATTGATGGAGGATTCCAATCCGCACCTTTACATTTTAACAATAAAATGTTCTTTTAATTGAAGATAGTTTGAGGGTCTTTTTTAAAAAAAAGATCATTAGCCAGTGGACACCGTTTGATTATTGTAAAAAGAATTGAAACCCTTCAAGTCTCCTCCCATAGTTAAGTATCAAATTAAGAGTTCTATGTATGGAAGGGAACATAAACTTTTTTCCTATCAAATAACTAATATTACTTTTTTGTATACTACTATAAAAAGAGAGAGAGAGAGAGAGAGAGACAGAAAAAACCATTCAACTCCTTTCTGAAGCACTCAACTTGTTGAAAACCAATCTTTACTTAATGATAATGGTAGAATCAAAACAGGAAGATCTAGTGGATAATCTTTTTTTTGGTAAAAAGTTTATTACATCGCAAATGGAATTCCTTTGGCTAAAAATATCAACATTTTTCATCTTAATCTTATATAGCGTTTTCCTCCTTTTCTTTACTAGTTACATTATCCTCGGTAAATCATCCCCCATCCCCCTACCCCTTCCACCTATCCCCTCTGCCTCCATTCTCAATATATATATATATACTTGTAAGCGTTCTTTCAGCGTTTCTCTTGCATGTAATTTTTAATTAAAAAAGTAATTTATACCTTTTGCTTGTTTTGATATTTTTTGATATCTTCACTTTAATAAAAATGGTGGTAACCATCATAAAGAAACCGTTTTCATTACTTAATAGTTATATATAGGATTAAAAACATCTTTACTAATAATCTAAAGATAACACAGTAAACTGGTAATTGGATAATAATGTATATATATATATATATATATATATTAAATAAGAGATAAGCGATAAGAATACCGGAAGTAAAAGGATGTTTAGCATAGATTTTATTTTTCTTTAAAAATTCATTTATAAAAAAAAGAGAATTTAATTTTGTATTTCCCAATTCAAAATCAGAGAGCGTTTAAATCCTTTGGAGCGTCGCTAATTAAAACGTCTGTCACGATGATCGGAAGATTTAGGTTTCAGTAAAATATTTTTGGGGTCATGAGACGCTGACATACAATATTGTTTTTTCTCTATTTTCTTTTTTTTTTAAACAAAAATGAGATATTTTATGAATCATGCCCATACTACCGCGGAGTATCTAATGTCCTATCCATCTTCCTTCTTAATCCTAATGAGTGTTATCATCGTTAATTTACTCGTTGGTTTGGCTGTTAATGTTATTAAAGCCGTATAAGAAGAGGCTGTCCTGAAGAGTCTTTCCTATATCGTTGACTTTTGAGCGTTAAATACTTAGTTTCTGACATTTGAGGAGAATAAATTTACCTCTCAAAAAAAGCTTAGATCCCTTCATTGCCCTAAGAACTTGACAAATAACCGTATGCAATAAAGCAAACATTAAGAAAAGGGCTCTAGCACTCTTCCAACTCCTACTATATTCTGGAGAAGGTTAATTACATTGTTTTGAAAAACTTGTTCCTCTATACCATGAAATGGAAGTCATATAAGAAAATTAAGAGAAGACGATGAAAGATTTGACCAACATGAAACGAAAGATGAAAGAATTGGTACTTCACTAGAAAAATTCGAAATGATGCTCTTTTCTTCATCGAGACATTTATTTATTGAGAAGAACACTTCTTGTCTACAGAGGAACAAAGAGAAGAACATGAATACTTTCAATTCAAAAACATTTATACAATTATAGATTTAATAAAGAGAAAAAGAAGAAAATGATTAAGAGATAGTCACTATTTTTTAGCTCATTCTTTTGCTCTTCACATCAGTTTTTCATACAAAGGAGTTTCTTTCTTTCCACACTACAAATGAAATGATCTTTTGAAAGGGAAAAAAGTAGAGAAGAAAATTTCAATTCATTTTGTATCTTTTTAAAAAATTTGATTTTCCTTTCACAGAAAACAAGATTTTTTCATTTCTCTTTCAATATCTTCTCAATCCATTTTACACGTTATCATGTAATTATAATCTATACAAGATACCCCCTCTTTTCAACCTTAAATAAATTATAAGATTATAACCAGATTATCTAGATTATCATTAAAAGTCTAATGAATATTTTATAGATTTATAAATAATAAAACAATGGCTAAACTTGAAAAAAAAATCAATACAGCGCTTCACTTCCGTCCATTTTGTCTTCTGTCTCTTTTCGAATATATTCCTATAACATTCTCTTCAAATGACAAAATGACTAATTGCAACGTTCATTTATTTTTTAAATTATAGGCAAATAAATTAGATATGCATTAAGACTTTTTAATTAATCATCATCCTAAGCCTACACACCTGAAATATTTATCAAATGCTTATAATTGACGTTTTCAGGTTAAATTTCTACTTTTTACTACGTGTAATATCTAATATCTATCATTAAAAAGATTATTCATATTTGAATCTAAATTATATCGAATCTAGATCAAATTGTCGATAAAATCATAATGATAGAGAGATTCCTTAAGCAGGAAGGAACTGAAAACAGTACAATTCATAAGAGAATCTCTTCAAGTTCCTTTACCTATCTGAGTAGACAATCAAGAAAGCGACGAATGAACGACAATTTGAGCACTATATCGTTTGGGTTAGGAAACGGCGAGGCAGGTTGCGAATTGCAAAAGGAAAGAGGCGACTTTACGCTAAATAATAATGTCATTGACCGTCGTATCCAATTGTTCTCTACTAACGCAAATGCTCAGGTAAGGAATTATCCTTTTTGTTTTGTCTTTAATCTCGAGAAAGCGGCTGCCTCTTCTGAAAAAAAGAGACACGAAGTGATAGAGAGAGAGAGAGAGAGAGAGAGAGAGAGACATGATAGAAAAGAAAGAGACACAATATTTATTTTCTATATCTTTTTCATCTATTCATATACATTTAATGGATAACGGAAAAATCTATTTAGAATCATAAACGGCTATTCGAAACTCGCTCAATGAATTCTACTTCCGATTTGCCGATTCGGAGAAATCGACGATGTCATCAACAAACCAGGAAAGGATCTTGCTTTGTTAGCGAATTTCAACAGAGTACAAGTGACAAAGGCAGGTCGATGGGCAAAGTACCCAGAATTGCTCAACTTCAATTGGAAGAAGCCGAGTTAATGAATGATTTTAGGCCTAAGAGCGGTATTACAATAACAAGTTTCATTCGTTCATTCTTAGCTAATAATTTGACCTCACTAGCGGCCCCACCTAATCAAAGACGTTTAACTGCTGTAGCTGCTCCTATCACAAACGCTTTAAATCACTTGTTCTATTTTTATAAATGGCCTCCAAGGCGTCACTTATTCAACGCTCTCGGCTCTTTAGTTTTTCAGCAAAAGCTTCTTTCTGCACCACAAAGTATAGATTCCGAGATAAAGATAAGTAGTGAGAAGGAAAAAGAGGTAGACAGAGAGAAAGTGAAGAAGAAAAGAATTGAGATAAGAGAGGAAGAGTATAGCGAGAGAGATAGAGGGAGGGAGAGAGAGAGAGAGAGAGAGAGGAAGAGAGTGCAAATGATGATATAACAAAAACAACATTTTATACAAAGATAGAAGTATAATATATATTCATCGATATTTCACAATGTTAAGATTTTGAATAAAAATCATATTTAAACGCCATTTTTAACGATTATTAATTGTAACACATAAACAAACAAACAAACAAACATATAAACAACAAGGAAAGACTACAATTTCATTTAGGGATGAAGAGAACCAAAAAGATATGTATGGTTGGAAGGTATTACTTAAGACCCTTTAAGTTTCCATCTCTCTTCATAGATTTTTATATAAAACATGAAATTGAATTTTATTCACTAAAGAGTTGAGACGAATAGGTGAGATATAGTTTCTCATTTTGGAAATAAACCTACATTATTGAATAACTCCCTACGTCTTTTACTTAGAAATGACAGAGGGCGGCAGATACGCGCTTGGAATGCAATTGGGCGATTGCCAGCAGTACTGTAGCAAACAGCAGCGGCGGCTATCATTGCAGTTGCATTTTTAACGCTATGGACGACACTTTAGAAACAACAGTACCTTTAGCCGGCCATAAGGCAGGACCGTCTCTTGGTAGCAAAAAACCCAGTGTTGTGATTAAAGAACCGGAAAGAACTACTTATGAAGTTGTTAAAATTGAAGAAAAACATGGCCCGCTCCATAAAGCTATTCCAATCATGCCTTTACCATTTGCCGCTCTTTGCTGTTTATTAAATATAGGATGTCCAGGTTTAGGTTAGTAGAATCATTTCTATCTAATAATTGCAGTAGCTATTGAAGTAGTTAATGTTTTTTTTTCCCTAGTCTTATCGCTATTGAAAATCTGTTTAAATAGAATTGAAAATTTTGTAAAGGCAATAAATAATTTGGAGATGTTTGCTTTTATTTCTTGTTTTTTTTCTCCCCTCTCTCTCACTCTCTCTCTTCTTTCTCATTCCCTTCTCTATTTTCCTTTTCTATTAGTTCGTCTCCTTTTTTGTTATTATTATCATTTTTTTTCCACAGCCAATATTTCATCTCTTTTGATGATTTGTGTTGCGCCATCTTTTATAGTTTACTTAGTTTTTGTTACCTATCAGTGATAGTTTGTATAGGAAAAAGCTGAGTAGATATTTATATTTATTAACAGATATATTATATATATTATATTATCATTCATATTTCCTTGGTTAGGTACGCTAATTTCTGCCTTCTCAGTATTCTGTTGTGCTTCGACTAGAATAGAAAAACCCATACACGCCTTTGGTTTAAATATTCTTGCTGGAATACTACAAGCCTTGACATTTATCGTGATAGTCGGCTGGATATGGAGTATCTTATGGGGAATGACATTTGTACAATTCTCCAGTAAGTATATTTTTGCAATGTAGCCTTCTGTAAATGTTCGTTCAAGGCAGCATGTTCTAGATATTCAGGTCGCTTGCTTATATTCTATCTGATACGTTTATGTTATGTAGTAGTCTCCTCATAGTATCCACATCTACACATACACTTTTTCTCTCCCTCTCCGTCTTTCTCTTTCAATAAATATCTCTCTTGCTCTCTTCACTCTAAATCTCTTGATATTTTTTATGTGAGATATATTCTTGTGTATATTAGTATATATATAGAAACGTAGTACAAAATGATAGCTTTACATTATATACACCGTTCTCACACTTACTTGGAAGCACTTAGATAAATACCTCTGCACCTTAGTTCTCTCTTTCTTTTCCGTTCCCTCTTCTATTGCAGTTCAAAGAACGAAAAGAAACGCCTTATCAGAAACACCGAGCAGGAACATTCCTTACTACGTTAGACGACAAAGCAGCGTTGATCCAGAATACTCTAGCAAATCCTGATTAAAAGCATGCATGGTCTGGCATTTTCTCTTTTTTATTTTGCTTTCTAGATATTTTTCGATTTGACTTTTACCATTGCTTAAGATTAATCGACCTATTTTAGACTTTGCATATATTTATTAGTTGGCTTTATATAATAATCCTGTAAAGAAATATGTTTTTATTTTTTTGACGCCAACTAAAAGAGTAGAGTAAATTTTGGATACAAACAATCTAATTAAGTTGCGTCTATCGTACCGTTAATGATATCGATCAACTATTTGTATAAACCGAAATCGAAAAAGTTTAGAAATCAATTTGCGCTGTTGCTATATGATATTTGTATAGGATCTACACATATCTTACATATATATATATATATAGTATGTATATATATATACGTATATATGTTTATCTACTATATACGCCGCATGTACTTTACTATTTGTTGGTCTACAGTATACCTAATAAATGTACATATATATATATGTATATATATACAGTATATATATTCGACATATAGTATATACATGGCCTCATAAAAAACACCTACAGTATATATATATATATATATATATATAATACAGTACACGTTTTTAGTGTAAGTAGGAGGGAGAATTATCAATGTGCTTGCATCTACTTTTAGTTGTGTGCTTAGATTGTGGGCCTATAAAGCCATAGCTGTTGACTTTTAACCGTAAGGATTTTCCAATTTGCAATTTTTTCGCCGTATCCTCATCTTGTCTTTTTCCATATGTTTCCTTTATCTTGTTTTCTATGGTTTTTCCACTTCATTCATCTCTTTCTTCAACTCAAATCGAATGTTTTGAAAGAAAGAGATAAAGAGAAAGAGGTAAGAAGAAAAACCGGTTAAATTCGTAGCCTGAAGTATTGTCGGACGAGTAGGCAAGGCAGTTTTTCGAATGGTACTGCATTTGCCTCTATCCATCATTTACAGCCGCTTCTGTCCCTTTTTTTTATACCGACACAAAATCACGTTTTGAAAGCAAACAGATTTTTTTTTCACGAAAAAAATTAGTTAAAGCTATTTGCATATATTTAAGATCTGTATTTTATTCTTTTTCCCCCCCCCCCATTCTTTCGGTTGTTTATTTGGGGTTTTTTTATGTAACATCTACTTTTTTTTTGTACTTTACCTAATTTTCTGAACGTATCTGCAACGCGGAAATCGATATATACGACTATACCAGCGCTTCTTTTTCTACCTTCAACCAACTGTACATACTGACTTGTAATTGCATAGGTTATCTAGTGAAATTTTCCATAGATGTTTACATAGTTTTTTCCTGTTTTTTCAAAAATATATTCCCTAAATCTATAGAATGTGGTTGTATCTACTCAAAGATCGTAATCAATTATGTATACTTATACGGACGCAGTCAGCTATTTATGGGTCTATTGTGAGTTATTACTTATTAATAAAGAAAATGAATATTCCGACGTTTATTGACGAGAGTATGTTCTCCCTCCCATAAGTAGTAGAGACGTCTTTTTCCGGGATTCGACGGATTTCCTAGGACTTAATGAATTAAATCAAGCGTTTTACTCCAGATGAGCGTATAAAAAATGCATGACATATAGCACCGTATTTCTCCATACAGCTTTATACATTCTTAGCTGAAAAGATTTTGTTTATACCCTAATTAACCTAATTGCATAATTGATCTCACCCAACAGTGGCGTCCAGACAGAAGACGCCCGGACAAGCCGCATCGATGGCACCCTACTTCGTTAGAAGACAAAGTAGCGTTCCTGGCGTATAAAACTACTCGTATTTTTTATTTATATACACCTGTATCTACGAATATGCATAATTTTTTTCTTCCTGTACAAACTATAAAAGTATACTTTTAAAGTCTACAATGAACCATCCGAATTATTAATGAATATCCATGTAGACAGACCTCTACTCTATCTGATAAAAACTATGAACAGTTGTAATTGTTTCGTATTCCGTAGACTTTCTGGAAAATTTTTGCTGCCTGTAGTAAGCTGATATACTGCCTATATATATATATATATATATATATATATATATGTATATTATACATAAATTTGTGTGTGTGTTAATATATCTTTATCACTTAATTTACATTTTGGAATGATAAGGAAAGATTATTTAAAGGAAATTTGTCTGCCATTTTGTCATCCTAGTTTATGCCTTACAAACGTTTTACATATATAGTTTATATATAATTGTATGTGTATATTGTATAAAGAATTGACTAAGGAAGGCATGTAAATATATTCTTTAAAATTTTACCTATGCTAAAGACGTCAAGTGAACACGTCACTTTTTAAATATAATTTGAATATTAGAATACAGATGGCGTTCAGCACATTTTTTGACGCCTAACAACGAAATCAAGGTCTGATTGAACTTCATGAGTAGTTTCGTCCGCTTTCAACTTTTTCCTCCTAGCCTTAGGAGAGTCGGTATTGAAAAAATGGCTAAAAACTGATTGTGTCTCCTTCGGGCCAGTATCGAGAAGTGCGTTAAAAAGATATCCAAAAATGATTAAAACCTCCTTTTCGTCCTTCAAAGCAAAGCCGACAGTTTGCATATCAATATAGTTTGGTAAAAGAAAAAATGCAAAAGGACGCCGTCTAGTGACGGTATGCTGATCTGTAGATTCACTGTTCTTTCCTAACAGTATATCTATCCTGAAAATTTCTCTTAATTCCAGAGTTATATATCCCTTAGGAATCTTTCTCATATCGAGTGAGGCGACGAATTTTCCGTTTTGAATGCGTATAATTGCCAATTCGGATGAAATATCTTGCATCAAATTACTTTCGCATTCATCGTATTCTTCTCTTGTTTCTTGATTATCATCTGCTAATTGTACGTCAACTTCCCATTGATGAACCTCTTGTTTGACAGGTTTTGATTTACTAAAAAACTTGGGTAATAAACTGCGATTGACTGAGTCCTTGGCTGTTTCCGTTTCCGATTCGTCGTTTCTCAATGCGGACGCGTGTAACAATCTGGAGGTGGTAAAAGTTTCCTCCCCTAGTATCCTATACAATTTAGCGTTCTTTAATGATGGTTTTGGTCCAACGTGAGGCTCTTTTCTCCTTATTGCAGGTTTCCGACCAATTATACTCTGTTCCACTGGTCGCATACGTAACCTATGTGGATCAATAAGTCTTCTAGCCTCTTCTTCATGATCCTCCTCTCTTGCAATTTTATTTGTATCTTCGTCACTGTCGTCATCAGTAGAAAACGACACTATCTTCCTTGAATGCTTCTGCATGTTCAAACAATTCCGGATAGTTTGGCAAATAGCATAGTTGGCATAAAGTAGTGTAGACTCGTTATTTCCCATATTTATATATTTTCTACATAACTCATAATAGGTACAGAGAGAAGGCCACTGTTTTACGTTTACGCTGTAAAAAGATATATAGGCCTACATTAAAAATTCTTTAGTAATAATAAAGGTTAAATTTTATATCAATGTTTTTTGAACAATATTAATAAATATCTACGTATACAAACATATCGTATTATTGAATTTTATAGGCCTACTATTCTATAAGTACTAAAGGTACACATTATATCGAAAGAATAGAGTTTTAAGATTATAACCCTCGAATTTTTTAATCTTCTATTCAATTCTATTTTCTTTATCTCTTCCTCTTATGTTCCCTATCATTCCTTACTCTTCTCTTCCTTAGTTATGTAATAAAAAAAATAGAAGAAAACAAACTTCTGAAACAATCCAGTTTATATTTCTCTCTTTTTCGAGCTACATTTCTGCCGTCTTTCCTATTTGCTTGGAAAAAGCAGAGAATTCGATTTTTTAGGCCTATTTGTAAGTTGTTTTCTATTATTTGTTATTTGTAATAAGAGACATTGTACGCTATCGTCGGACGTAAAGCTATTACTAACGTTGGAGGGAAAAGAATTGGAAGGAGAGGATAGGTCAAATCATTTCCTATAGCTTTATTTTTCTTACCTACGTTCCGATCGGTTACTCATTTTAACTTGTGAATGACCTTAGCATAGGTCACACACAAGTAGCAAGCAACTTGCTGCAATTTGTTGCATAGTTTTTATAATAAATAATACCTTTAAAGCACCAAAATAATAAGAAAAAGAGATTTCCGACGTCGTAGCGAAGGAGGAAGTTTGTTTAATGGTAAAGTTGAGAAAGGTCGAGAAACGGAAGTAGACTAGGCTGAATTTTTGATATGGTATACCCTTAGATTATATTTTAAAGTTGGCAAGAATTAAATAGGTATTTGTGGTATAGATTGTACGGATTAGTATATAGGCCAAAGGATAAACGATAAAAAATTTGTTTGTATTTTATTTTTATAGCTCCTTAAACTCTAATGAGGATAAAATACTGCGAAGGGAACATAAAAACAACGGAAGTTGTCAATCAAGAAGAACGGAGTGTAATGATGAACGGAATTACGGCCAACCATTCAGTTTTCAATATATTGGTATTCTGTAAAAAAAATATTTTTTATCATCTCAATTGTTTCTTTCCGACCAGTTTACTTTTGTTAATTAAACAGTTCTATCACCTTGAACGAAGTCTTCAATAATTGTAAACCTTCAGAATCCATTTCTAGTCTGTCTAATTCTGCTAACAATCTGCATAAATCATCCAGTTTTCCCTCACCTTTTCCTTCAACATCGACTTTTAAGAATAAAGCCTAACAATAGAAATAGAAGCCATCTTAGATAAATAATTAATTGAAGTATTAAATGATTATGTGTTTGTTATGGCTAAGTACCATGTATTTTGAGATTTCCTCCTCTAATTGATCAAAGTTTACGGTGTCGAATGAATTAGAGAATGTTTTTTCCAGGTTTCTAATTGTCTCAATTAGTTTAAAGAATGGAACGAATTCCTTTTCGCCGAAAAAGGTCGTTTCAGATTCTACTTGATAAATATGTCGAAGATATTTAATTTGTTGCTTTGTCATATCATTTAAATATTCCTTCTCAATTTTGTCAAATTGAACGTGGCTGTTAAAACGAGAGAAAATGTTCTTTTTTGTATAAAGATTAATAAACTTTAGAGAATTAAGAACAACTATTTTAGTATTCTTTTCGTGTGTAACAAAAAAATCGTGTTTCTCTCACCCGTCGGCATCTGAGTCTAGACGCTTAAAAGTCTTTTGTAGCTGAATCAATTGCTCTGCATCCACTAATTTTGTATAATCCGCAAAGCCTTTTAAAGGTTTCGGTACTTTTTCAACAGGAGGAGGAGGAGATGGTGGAGAAGGGGTAGGATTTGGAAAAAGTGTACCCTTTTTCTGACTATTATAATAGTAAAAAATGTTAAAATTATGGAAGATTGATATTAATTTATCATAAGTATTTTACTTGGGATAGTGATCGTTTTGAGATACTTGTTCCTCTTCCTTAGTTCCCTGTCTAATAAAAAATACACAATGATTTATTACTATTTGCAATTTGGGACCTTTTTTTCCTGTAAAATTTTTATAGCATGTTTATATAGTATAAAAGAATTTTAATGTTTATTTAAATAGTATAAAATTTAATGAAAATAAAAAAAAAAAAGAAAACCAACTCTCTAGTAAACTCTTCCACTTTTTCAGTTGGGGGTGATGGCTCTGGAAACTTTAAGGGAGCGGGCGAAGGCTTTGCTGTTAGATATTTAAAGAGAAAAACTCTTTTACTTATTTTACATTATTAAATATTTTTTCAGTTGAAAGAAAACTATGAAAATTATGAGTAAATTAAAAACTGAATGCAAACTAAATTGAATTAAACTAAATATAGTTTTTTTTTATAGCTGTGCTGATTTTGTTTAAGGCATAAAAAAAGTGTTATTTTCTTTTTATGCGTTAGTTGCACAGCATCACTGCACGCTCTGACGCACCGGCGACCGATGGAATTTGTTCAGGACTGTCGCTAGGTGCCGCCAGTCGCTTCGGATGAGAACTTAATTGGGTCTTCGCCTTAGCCGGCATACGTAAAGTCACCTTAGTTTTGTTTCTATGTATTCTAGAGACGTCTGTCTTTGAGCGTTGTATATTAGGCGCTCTTTCCGTTGTAGTTGTCTTGTTAATTGATGATAAATCTGATGGGAATGATTAACACAATCTTGGTTAGGGTCACAGCAAAAAACAAACAAACACATAACCAGGATAAAAGCAAGAAATTCTCTAACGAATAAAACGTTAAGTTAAAAACCACATTGAACTTGATTATTTCCATTTAGAATCGTGTTTATGTGTTCAAAAATATTCATAATATTAAAGTATTGTTTACCATAAGAATTGGCAATTGGTAGTTTATGTTTAGGTCTATTAATAGTGTGATCACTATGTTGAAGAAAGAAAAATCAACGTAATTATTTATTAATATCTAAAATTATTTAGTAAACAACTAATCAAACGTACGGTGGGAGTCTAATACCGCGACCAACGTATAAATCTTTCGCTCTTGTAGGTAATTCTACCTGCTTCAGACGGCGAATTTCCCCCAAAATATCCATCCTTTTATCAAAATTGCTTTATCAACGATACAAATGAAACGATGCGAAAATATATTACTTTACCTCTCTGTCATAACCACTTTAGTACCCCCAAGTAACATATCAATTGGCAACCTATGCAACATCATCTCCCTCCTCCTTCTCCACAGCTTCATCTTTTCTTTATACTCCTTTTCAGCTTCAATTCTGTCTCGTTGACTAAAATTACTGAATTATTAATAAAAGATATTACATTTTCGCTGCCATTAACATGTTGTTTTTAGAACCAGAATACTCACAGCCCTTCTGGATAGCTCCATTTATCTTCCATCTGTTGGACAGATTCTTTTTATTTATTAATAAAATAAATTATCCACCATTGATATTACTTCTTGCCTATCTCTGAATAGGAACATATCCCGATTTTTTGAGCCAAAGCTACTTCCGTCGAACTGATGAGTCCACATATCGCCATGTCGAGCATTCATTAAAGGTACCTTTTTAACGACAGTCGACGACCTAATAACGATATATTCTTGTTTAATTCAGTATCAAGCGTATTAAAAACTTTATTAACAATTAGAAAAAAAAGGCATTAGTGTAACTCGTCGATAGACTTTTGAAGCTCATAGAGAGAGAATAAAAGAGTGGAGAAAAAATTGAAAAAAAAGGAACCCTCTAACGCAATTTATTACAGGCACTAGCCTTATCGTTAGTACATAACTTTCCTCCTCAATAAAAAATAGTGCTCATAAAAAAAATCGTGGAAAAGCTCTTCGACAGGTTGGATACCTGTTCTTTTTCTCATCTAACTCCAAATTACTATTATTCGTCTCCTTTTTGACGGTCGGAAGATTCATTGGGGTACCAACCACTCGAACATTTTCCAAAGTCTTAGGCCTATTTATTCGTTTCAATTTTAGAAAAAGAAATTGAAAAAACAAAAAAACAAGATATAAAACAAAAATTAAAAGCAACTTTATTGGAAGAGCGAGAGAGAGATAGAGAGAGAAAGAAAGAGAGATTCTACATATTTCCCTGCTTCTTTAATCATTTATATTATTTAGAAAAAAAGGAAGAGTTATTAATTTGAATTATTAAGGGCAAAATATTTACTAACTTGAAGGATTGAGAGTGGAAGGGTAGGGCTATTGAATTAAATTCCCGTTCACCATTTTGCACCTGCTAACAACAGCGCTTAAAAAGTATTAGGTTTTAATAAGGCAGCCAAAGCCTTTTTTTTTTCTTCTTACAACTTCTGATCATTCAGAAAAAGAGATCAATATTTAACGGCAAGAAAGTAATATATCTAATATATTATACATATATATATATATTAAAGTATATGCGTTCATAAGTTATATATATATATATATATATATTAATTTATACAGTATAGATAGTATATTTAGATATCTTTATTCAAAATAATAGAACTTTATATCTATATAAATATATTTATATATTTAACGCATTATAATATTTTATTATATGTCTTGAATTATATATAATAAATCTGTGATTTATATCTAACCTCGATTAGGTTGGATATATGTGACTTATCTGCTAGACCATTGTAAATTGGCGATTTCGACGACCGCAGAGCCAATGGAAACATTTCCTAGGTTAATCAATGTTGGAAATAATTTTTCTGGTAATTGCTTGGGTGTAGAGTGTTTTATTCTTAAATGTTTGGCTGTGCAATCGTCACGCCTGCTTTAACTTGGCCGAAAATCCGAATGCAACAATTATTTTAATCTGTTTTATTTCGATATTAAAACTAGTCAAAGAATATTGAATTTAGCTAGGATTCTTTTCTGTCTTTGTTTCGCGCAGTTAGACAATAAAGCTATTATGCTCTCTTCTTACTCTAGCTAAAGATATACTTATAAAAGGCGTTACCTTATCGATTGGACGAGAGAGGGGGAAAAAACTTCTCTTTTCCGTTACGCCCTTATCAAATGAATTTATAGGCAATTTTGGAAGATCTGTTGCATTTGGGGAGATAGAACCTTCACTTCTATGAACAGCTATTCTCTTCCCTATAGACTCCAAAGAAGCGAGAGAAGGAAGTTTCGAATCGTCTGACGCTCGTTTCATAATCGGCATTACAAGCCAGCCACCAATCCCTGATTTCCTGGTCTCTTTAGCAACTCTCTCGCGCTGGCTCTCACTTAGTTACTCTCTCTTCTCTAACAGATTTTATATACGACTGAATATTTAAATATAGTTATATTTTTATTTTTATACATAACTATATACTTGTATTTCTGTCTATATCACAGTTCTAAGCAATCTTTATTTATGGCGGTGAAAGCTCGCCCTCTATAGTCATTAAATGCTTGCTTTTCATTGAACGCAGCACTTGATAGGCTCCTTCTATTGTTTCTTTTTCTATAATTCCTCTTTAATTCATGTTTCTACCTTATTCATTTATCTATAAGCATGTTTCGCTTTAAATCATTCGGGACAAAGCCCTTAAAATTAATACGTACTACAAGAATTTGTCTAAAAAGAATTCATTTATTATTAGCAACCTCTCAATATTCAAAACACCTCATAAGAACAATTTATTCTGCACTTGCCACAATACGCTCTTTTCTAGGCCGCAATCGAATTTTTATCTATAGTACCGCAATTCAGCTTAGCCTTTAGAATGTTACATTTATAAAGTGATACAAATTATATTTTTCTATACATTTTTATATATTTTAGTATATACAGTATATATATATATACATAATAGCCGAAACTCCTTCATACCAAAAAGGTTCAAAGAAATAAAACCTACTCGAAATAAGTAGACTCCTGTAAAGCTAAATGGCTTGTAGAATATAGTATTTAATACATAAATGAACATAGAATTTAACTAATTATTGGAAGATATTGTAATATTATAGTAATAATGATTAATTATTCAACGAATACATTAGAAGAATATTACGTAAATCGTAAGGGAACTACACTCATACTGTATAAGGAAGGGAAAGTAATTATTCGTGTTATTTTGAGGATATTGTTCCGTCATGACTTACTGACTACTGTAAGCTTACTTGGTAGAGTCTTGGACTCGAAAGCTACCAACTTAGATACTTAAGCAATTGAATAGATAAAATATTTTCGATAGACCCCTATTGGTTTATATAATTATTTTTTGATTAATGATTTATATTTTTTTTAAAAAACTACGCTTTTAGAAGAAAAAAAAGTGGCAATTAGCATCTTTTAGGCTGCCATTTGCGGGAAATACAAAGAGCTATTAACAAAAAATGATTTGAACAAATGATGCGTTTACGTGAGTATATATTAAACTTTTCACTGTCTATTAGTCTAAACGTGTTACTGAAGAAATTATTTAACCTAGTTTGATTTATGAGACTTTAACTGTTGGCAACTAGACGATACTGAAAAAATGGGGAAAGAATGTAGGCAGAATTGTAACAGTAATTATAGGCCTCAATACTCTTTAACAGCAATTAATAGTTTATCAATAAATAGCAAACAGACATAACCGATTTCGTCATTTCCTTTAATTAGCACAATATATGAATAATTGATTATTCTCAGGTGTTGACTAAAAAAGTGAAAAAGCAAAACAAGAACCAAATAATATAAACATTTACTATTCATTCGTATATCATTCGCTAATAACAACAAAAAAGCAAATAAGGCCTATTTGTCAATTAGTACCTTCGTATTATTTATTTCAATCAAATATTCACTCACTGTTACTTTCATTACGTATATAAAAAGTTGAAAGTGTATAAAGCAACTATGTGTATAATGTTTACTATAAAATCAACAAATAAGCTTAATTTCTTTTAATTACTTATTTATAACTTATGAAAAAAAATGCTATAAAATTAAATTTAAGCACTTATTACTTAATGGTCAAACGATATTATATAAATACTTAAATTACATAAATTATACATAAAAATAATGAACGTTTTCCCACAGAATTTAAACTTAATTTATAATTTATATAGAAATAATATAATTGAATATTTTTACTAAATAATTAAACAATAATAAATGATGGATAGATGATTAGTTCTCCATTTTAATGGTATTTTAGAAGAAAAATAGAATATTCTCACATATTTTTTTTCTATTGAATTTAGAAGGTTTACAAAGAATTTACTTCAGACTAAAGGATCATTGCGGATGTAATCTAACGTAATAAATAACGATTTAATGGGATAGTCAGTTTGCTATTTATAATAATCTTATTATTTTTCTGGGTTTTATTATTATTATTATTGTATTGTTCTAAATAACAGACAAAGGGAATATTACGAAAAAGCTAACCTCCAATAATGCCATTGCTAATTTAGGAAAGAAAAAGAAAAGAAAGCATTCAAACGATTAAATTAACGTTATTTTTTACACTAAATGAACTTTGTACATCAAAGTACATTATACTTGTTTAATGATCAAAAAAGAGCATGCTGCTATATTTTCTGGACTATATAGGATAACATAAAAATATGTTAATGTGGATTTTACTGCTCCTTTTTACGCCTAAAGAGACTGTTAATGCCACCTATCAGTCGGTTCTATTATTAAAAATAATAATTTTATTATTTATCGAATATTATATTCTATTTTGTTATTCTTATATTAAAATATTCTTTCCCTTCAGTAAATTGATATGAAAAGTAAATAATTATTTTTAAGTGTTTACTCCAAAATGTAAATTATTGCCTAAACACATGTTTTACGCAATTAGGGGAAGAGATCTACTTAAAGAAAATTTTTAAATAAATTACCCATCTTCTGTAGTGCCTTTCACAATATAAATATTGTTAAAAAAAAGTATCTATATATAAATTTATCTATTATTTAAATACTACTCGGTATATATATATATATATTTATATATATGTATATATTTTTCAAAGAATGGTACTTTTTGAAAAGCATGAGTTAATTGGGAAGCCATTTTGTTTCTTGAACCAGTAAGGTAACAATTGACTCTTTAAAGTATAATCAACTTCATTTGGTAAAATTTTAACAAATAAAAAAGGTTACTACTGTATCGATTTTTATGACAGAGGCAAATATAAATTATTGAATATGGTAAGATAATTAGAAACGACACCTTCATGTTATAACCCATATACTAATACGATATCTATTTCTACAGCGACGCGATCTATCTGACGAAGTTAATGAATTCAATTTCTATTCAATAAAAAGTAATATTGAGATAGTTGAATGCCAGCCAATTTTTTGTACATTGATAGAGCTTGTAAAAATTGGCGATTTGGCAACGTCAAAGCATCTTTTGAGTAATGAAACTATAAATAATAAAGAAGATTTATATCTTGTATGTAGTGAAGAAGCAATTACGTCAAATCAAAAAGACATGTTTATTTTCTACGTACATAAAAGGGTTTCACTTTTCGAAAGACAACGCCGATTTAGAAAACATATCGATAGTCTTGATCATTTCTTTGACAAAATGGCTTCCGAACTGATAGAGAGAGGGAAGGCATCATGGTTAAAATTTTTACGTGTTGCTCTGGGACAACATCTTAGTAGACGTAATCCCGAAAATTTAGAAAAACAACTACAAATCGCCGTCTCTAATAACCAAAGATCCTGTTTTGATTTGCTATTGAATGAATGTAACGGAATATTTGGGAAAGATACTTACGGTATCATTTTAAGAAGTGGATTCTGCGATAAGCTTAAAATTTTAAAAGATATCATATCTTCCGTATTGTTTTATCATTCTAAAGTTATCTCTAAAATAGTCTATTTATGCCTTAAAGCAAACACTTGTTTGGATGACATAAAATCAATTATACCATTCGATAGATTGAGCAACGAAACCGTTCAAAGCCTATGTTGTATTGCAATATCTTTGAATAGATTCGATTTTTTCAAATATTGCATAATTGAGAAAAAATGCGATCTATCCGACGATTTAATCCACAATACGTTAAATCTATCAAGCGAATTGCAATTTTTCGATCGTTTCCCGAGAAGATACAAAAAGTACTTTGAAAGAAAATTGATTTTGAAGAAAGATACACTAGGATTAGAAGAGCTAAAAATTCTAACAAATCCACCTATTTTACTTTCTCTTATGAAAACTAAAGAATTTGATGATTGGCAATATTTAAAAAATATTATCTTCAAATATTTGTTTGTCAGGGAAGGAATAATCTTAGATTCGAAGGTGTCTTGGGAAAGGAAACGGCAGAGTTTGGAAATATTTTGCATATTGATCCATTATAGTGAAAACAAACAGGGATTACAACAACAGGACGTTGATTCGGCAATCAACTCGATCATTCAAGCCTCGAATAATTCATACAGGAGATCATTTGTAAAGTATTGTGCAAGATTAATTGCAACGCTATATCGGTATGGTTACGGCTTACACGAAATAGCCAATAGTTTCGTCTATAGGTACTATTTCCTAATTGAAGATGCACATCAGCTACTATTCAAGACAGTTCTTGCGGGATGCTCCCAAAAGAATTACAATTTATTAATGGAATCTCATACCACTTGTTTTACGGTTATGCCATTGTGGAAAATGTGCAGAATAGTAGTTAGGAATGCAATTCGTAAGCCTTATACTAAAAATCTAAATCATATGATGAAAATGGAGAATCTACCATTTTTTATTGAAAAACTCATGAACTTTGAAAAGGAAATGGAAAGTATAGACATTCAAATTATAGATTTTTCAATTATCAACGATATTGTTCACATTTATAACTTGTAAAATTTTTTTGAATGAAGATTATTTCTATATTATTCTATACAAACAAGTAAACAACCGTAAAGAGCTTGTGTTTCCATTTGTTCTAGAAATTCTCTTATTATTTCGATTAAGCGTGAAGAGTCTTACAGTTGATTAAATTCTTATTGAAACTGTTATTAAGCTAAAAATATATGAAAATAATGTTAATTAAAGGGCGTTAATTCTTATATATACAATATAGATAAGTATTTTGGCCTATACATGTGTTTTTTTTTTAATTATATAACCGGATGTAGTATTATAACCTTAATTTAGTACTACCAATTGTTATTTTAGAATAAATTAACATAATAGTTAATAAATTAACTTGTTATTATTTTTATCACATTTTTGACGAAAAGTTTAGTGAAATATTTATTTTCTCTACTTATTAAAAAGTAATTGTTTCGTAGATATTCCCACTCCTATCTCATTTAATTTCCGTAAAATTTTACTCTAAGTAGTTGGACGAGACGCCATATATAAATAGAAATATATTTTCATTAAGACTTTATTTACTTTGGGAAAATATACAAAAAAAAAATTACTTAATCATCATTTTCTCATGTTTTTCATATTATTTACAAACGGATTTTAGTTAGCCTGACATATGCAGTTAAGTTTTCAACGAAACCTTGACTAACGCTTTACTCTCTTTAAAAGTAGAGGAATTGTGATTAAATTTGACTTTCCATCTCAAATTATCAACTCCAATATGGTAAGTAAATTTGAATTTGTTAACATAATTGAAGTCAAGAGAGTCTAATACATTCATTAATTAGGAAAAGGCTAGAGAAAACCAAAAGGGTGAGAAAACAAGGTCACAAAGCAGTATTCAAGAAAAATTAAGTCAACTTGCCGAAGAAGGCGATTTAAATTCTATTATGACTTTCGTTGCTAATTCGCCTAGTTCAACTAGAGCGAGATACATCACAGTGTGTTTGAGAGAGCTAGCCGAGAGGGGTAATGAAATTACCTACCGACTCCTAATCAAGAGGACATTTGGCGAATTTCGTGCGAATCTAGAGGCAAAGTATGATGTTCTTGCAGCAATAAAACTTCTTAAAGCTTTTTATGAAACCGTATCTGTCGATGTAATTTACATAGATAGGTCGTCATTTTTGAATATAATCAAAGAGGAAGCCTTAAAACTTGTCAAGCCTGGAAAAAAACTACCTAGTATAAATTGGGAATTACATAAGGCAATTGCGTGCAAGATGAAACATTGTTTTTCTGCTGCAGTAAAATGTTTCATAGAAAGCAAAGATTGGGGAGCAATTTCTCTTATTTTAAGATCCAACTTTAGAGAAAAAATCAGCTTATGTGAAAGAATTATAGCAGAAATCCAAACAGAATATGATATAATGTCAAACGTTATACGCAAGTGTCTAGAGAACAAAGTAACACTTAAAGCTCTTGTTAAAATTATTCGCTTTGACCTATTGGATACGGAGAGTAGGAGGAAACTATTTTGCTCAGCTTTGAGTGAAAATCGACCAGAAGTTATTCATTTTGGCATAAAAGAAAATTTATTCAAGTTGCAAGGAGATTTACTAGTTTTAACTTTCTCTTCTGAATGCTTTGAAGAATTACTAAACAGCTATTTCGATATATACAGAAATTATATACATCAACTATTAACTGGTCGTTTTGGGTGTTGCTCGGACAGTAGGGCTTTACATTATCTAGTTGATCCAAGAACTTTACAGATACTTTTCAAGCACAAAGAATTCGATAATAACCGAATCTATAAAGATGAAATGTTTAGATTCTTATTTGTTTCTTGCGAAAATTTACTATCCCCATTCACTTGTATGGAAAATCGTTATACGGCTGTTTCAGCTTTTTGTATATTGCTTGATTATAGTAAAAACATTGGCGGACTCTCTCAGGATGTTATCAATACCGCCTTTTCTACGATAGTTTTCGCTAATGGTACAAAATTCGAAGAATCTTTAGTAAACTTTCAAATATACGTCACCACAACTATGACATCACACGGTTATACTTTTACCGAATTGGAATTGTCTCAAGAATTTTTAGATGGCTTAAAAGGAAGTAAAAAACTTTCCAACTTATTAGATCTACTAATCGAAATATCGGATCAAACCCATTTCAATATCTTCAATAGGAAAATTAAAGGCAACAATACTATCATGACTTTAAAGGGAATGGCGAGACGAACTATAAGACGGCATGTGAAAATACCATTTCGAAGAAATTTAAAACGTTTGATTAGACAATATTGTTTACCGTTTATTATAGAGCAGCTGTTAAATCTACACAATGAATTTGCTGAATTGGATGCACATCCAATCAAATTCGAAATAGACGATCAGGAGGGAGTAACGTTTGTCGACGAAGATGAGGCTATCGCTTCTCCCGACTTTATTCTTATAGAGAACTTTAGTTTTTTTAGAGATATAAATTGTTATTGCGTTAATAATAATAATAATATCATTGTTGAAGAATTCCCGCCATATCCAATTGAACCGGAGGTTGTTGCGCCTGCAGTTCAGGAAATCGAACAAGAAGATCTTACAAAATTTTGCGAAGCATTTGTATAATAATTTATGAAGTTTGTATATGAAATGGAAAGATATCAACTAAATGATAAACTAACAAAGTAACATAATTAAATCAACTATTTGCCGAAAGAACCTTTAACCTAACAGCAAACTATCGACAAACTCAAATTTATCCATTTGCAGTTGTGCACGAAAAGTAAATACATCTTTTGATATTGTTTCAGAATTAGATTAATTACATGATTTCTCTTGATTTTTATTATCTCTTGTATGATTCCTATTAGGAGTAGGGATAATTGTCATTTCCTTCTATAGAAATTATTCTTTCATTTTACGAATTGAGAGAGAAGAGAGAGAGAGAGAGCTACTCTATGCTGACTTAGGAGTTTGGTGCACTGCTTTCAACTGTAATAGAAATAATAATTACTTACTCTTAACATTATAGATGGCTCTCCGCTCCATAACATCGTAGCAAATCAATCAATAATTTTAATAACTAAAATGACAGTAACTTACAAAAAGGGGCAATCTAGATATATCATAATCTTTATTTATTAAGGCCTATTAATAAGGCAATACAAATTCTTTTAACTGTCAATGATATTTAACTTTTTCACACATCGAACTTTTTTGTTTTTTCTAAAAAACAAATCTTCACTTGTTAAACATAAATTGAGATGAGATTAATCAACAAATCATCAATAAATCATTCATTATCCATTGATTTCTTTAATTAGTCAAACAAAGATGATCTTAGCTTGTTCATGTTTATAATTGTTACCTATTTTTCAATACAGATACTACTGTCACCAAAGTGAAAGTATTGTTTCACTATTTCCCCAGGTACTTGTTAAAAACTTTAGTTTTATAGGCGAAAACGATGCATTTATTTATATCTTCAGTTAATCTATAGAATTATGAATGAAGAATTTGAAAAATTTTATTAGAGACAATGATAGTCTATATCGTAGGTTTTTTTTCTATATGAATGAATACAATCTATTGAAAATGAATAGTAAACGTCCATTTATAGACGCAAGGCATTTATTAGGTAAATCTCCATGGTGCTGGCTAGTTTGCAATGGCAATTATGCAAAACTTTGTACAAATTATAAAAGGATAGTAATATTTCTTATTTAATATTGAAAGAAAGACTCATTTATATACATATATATATAAATATAAATGTTGATACGTTTTCCATTATTACCACCATTCATGTCTCATTTATCACGTATGATTGATGAAATAATTGGAAAACATTCAAGCTATTTTAAGTTGTCATAAAACTAGTCTGAACCCTCTATTTTCGGTGACCTATGCATCTTATTAAGATGCCTAACGGTGCCTGCATAAATTTAATATCATTCTATTCCATTAATCATATGATTAATGGTCCAAGTGACCTAATTATATGTTGTTTTTTCCCTCTGTATTTCTTTTTGTATGTATGTCTTTGGTCCATATTTGTAAATGAAACCAATTTGATATAATATATTTTCTTTCTGACGAAACGTATCGTTTAGAGCCTGCATGGAATTTCTCCTCATAAGTAAATAGGGATTAATGTCTCTTTGCTAGGATTACTAGAATCTTGATTAATAAGAAAAAAAATCTAAGCTCCTCTCTCTCTCTCTCTCTCTCTCTCTCTCTCTCACTCACTCACTCATATGTTCCCTTTTGCTCTCTCTCTCTCTATCTCTCTCTTTGTAATTGGTGGCCTTGAATCATTGCAATTTTGCAACATTTCTTCTCAGCAACAAAATATTAAAAACAAAAAAATGTTTAGAATTTTTTTGAGAATCAAAAACAAATGAACGATGATTTTCGTAGATTTAGGCAATCTGTTTGTTATTATTATCTACTTAAAACAATAACTTCAATATATATCTGAGAAATTTTGATGCTTTTATTCTAAAATATGGTAGAACAAAAATAGATACTTTTTGCTGAATGTTATTACTAGAATGTTTCAATTTTTATTTATTGTATTATGTGAAAGGTAATCTGTATTTTATAGAACGGTGGAGCATCTAGTTACTATTTAGTTTACATACTTTTAAGTTTTTATAATGGACACTAGATGGCTCTGTCTATTGGGTGGGAAAGTATAGTGTTTTGTCGAATGATAACTGGTAATTTTGTTTAACCGTCAAGTATTGTCGCCCAAGTAGTCTTCTTCGCTCATATTGTAATACTTAACAATGGTAAGTTGTTAGAATCGCAACGAATGCAACTCGTTACTGACTTATACTTATTTCAGTCAGATCGTCCAAAGATTCTGAGCCTCTCTGATCTAGCAAAGGATGTGCTTCGTAATATTGCAATCGGCACTTTGTTAGAAGGAATTAGAAAACGTGATTTGCAAACCATCAAACAAACGATAAAGGATTATAACAACAACAAGAAAACTCTGAAGATAATCGATAATTCCGTTCTTCTCAGATGTTTAAAAGAGGCAGCCGAACAAGATAATGAAGAAATTTTTACGCTCCTCTTGAGATGCGAAGTAGGCTCTAATCTTCGTGGAAAAAGAGGAAATCGCTCATTTAAATGCCTTTATAGATGCATAGCTCTGCACTTGATCAGATTAGGCAGAAAATACCTTTTGAAAAAGCTGCTTGAATTTACAGAAGGAGTTATTAATCCGAACAGAGAACCACCATCAACAAATAAGCTTTTGAGAACAACATTAACTTTGGGCAGGCACGATTGTTTTCGAATTCTTCTAAACCATGTACAAGTTACAGAGAATAAAGAAGCTTTTGTCATAGTACTAAATAGCCCATTGGAAGACAAAGTTGAATTGTTTAAAAATATGCTTTCAAGAATGATTAAGGATGAAGATAGAGATCAAGCAATTCTAAAATATTGTCTGTTGGAAAATATTAGTACAGAGAACTTGAAATCCGTTCTACCATTTTTCTCATTATCAAGAAGAGGAAGAAATCATCTTTGTCATTCTACCTTACTAAGTAATCATAAAGATTTCTTTAAATTCGCTGTAAAAGAGAAAATTTTCTCTTTTCGAAAGGAGCACGTGTACGATACTCTCTTTTACGAGTGTTCTTTTCTGGATGAGTTGTTGGAAGATTATACAACATATTATAAAGACTATTTAGATAAATTCTTCCTCCCTGTACAAAAATTCTATATTCTTCGTCGACCATCAAAACTATATACAATCTTCACACACGATAAATTTGTTAATCAGTGTCAAAATCATATAAATGCTCTATTTGGAGGATTATTTAATTTAAACAATTCATTTTCGGCAGATTTGGCTTGTAGAGTATGGAATATTCGTCAAATGTGGTTGACATCATTTTGTTTATTAATTCATTTTAGCCATAATCCAATTGGTTTATCTACAGACGCTATTAATCGCATGTTTGCTTGCTTGATTACGTTCTTTCTAGATGATGTTGAAACTTTAACATTTTTTGGATCACTTATAGCAACTGTCGTTTGGTATGGTTATACATACGATAACTTAACTTTAAATAATAGTTTCTTTTGGGCAATTGATGAGAAAAGTAGCTATGCATATTTTTACGAATTGTTATTATGCATATCCGATCAAAAGTCTTTCAATCATTTGGTAAAAAGCAGAAATGGTCCTGTTTTTGTTATGCCACTCAAGTCTATGGCTAAATGGTGTGTAAGAAAGCAAATAGGGAGACCTTTTCCTCTTAGAGCTAAAAAATTGGTGGAAGATAGTAAATTACCTTTCGTTGTTACTAGTCTTCTCAATCTCGAAAAGGAAATGGAAAGCTTAGGTTTTCACAGGATTGTATTCACAGTTAAAGATGGCGAAGTAATCTTTGAAAAGAATTGTTACGAGAGTTTTGATAACGAAACAGATATTGGTGATGAATCTTACGATTCAACAAGTACTTTAACTAGCGAAGAAGAGTTTTAAATGAATTGTCAGTCTTTCACTCTTTCTCTTTCTCTCTCTCTCTCTCTCTCTCTCTCTCTCTGTATTTTCTATAATAATTATTCAGGGATGCATTGTACTAAATGAATGTTTCTTTCCTTTAGTTTTTTATTCAATAATATACTTTACAAAAAATTCCCACTTGAATTAAAACATACAATTTCCGTTATTATGTTCTGTTTTTTTGTATATTACGTTATTCTTTATATTAATAAAATAACTAATATCATAAACTAGAGCTTTATATTGGGGGGAAGTGTACTCTGGAGAGATTTAATTCTGCTTTCTCAGCAATATAATAATGGAAATTCGTTCGTTATAAATATCTCTCAATAATATGTCTACAAATTATCAAACACATTTACTATATAACTTTACTCCTACATTTCATTGGCTGTTTTACACTGTTTAAGTGTTATCTGCCAAAATATGATATGATAACTTATATAAGAAGATTTAAAGATCGATAACAATGTGTTTTCAAAATAATATTTTCACTATTTAAGAACTTAATGTTAAATAATAATCATGTTATTCCTTGATTAGAAAGAGGAAATTTATTCTTGTGATATTTCGTATACGAAGGAATATTTTCGTATTTATAAAATATACTTTCATAACCAATTGATACATTTTAAATCAGTTTAACGAAATTTGTGATTGAACAATAATAATAAAACGTAAGATAAATTCCTTAATTGAAATCACAGAGAGTTGCAATTGGAAAAGCAATACTTAGGATGTCACATGATATATATAATATTATTTGAAAATAAAGAATCCTTTGAAATCTGTTAGAAAATTTACAATTTTTGAAGATTTTACTATGATTCTATGAAGTCGTCTTGCCTTTTGTTTTCGGCCTATAGAGTTCATCTATATTATTAGCAACGGCCATACGGAATATCTCTAGATTATTGATTATAAAAGTGAATCATTAATAAAGCGGCTGTGTTTTTTACCTTCATGGGCAAGAAATTTACAGTTCAGTACATCAGTAAGGAATGATAAAACTAGATTATTTATTAAACCTTATTAAAGAAGATAATATAGAATCGTTGCATTTGATATTGTGTAATGGGTTAGAAGACACCAGTAGCGACATTTTAGGAAAATGTCTACAGGAATCTGCTAGGGAAAAAAGAGAAAAAATTTTTTATCTATTATCTGTCAGTTGGATTATCCAGATAAGTCGAAATTTATGCGACGAGGATCCGTTTATACCTCATTCTCCTGATAATCAACCAGCATATTTAAGCGAGTTTGCTGAACAATTGATCAATAACTTTCAAGAAAGGTTATTCTTTTTTTATAGAATTGTACAAAAGACTTTGATGACCAAAGAGCCAAATTCGTCTAATATCTCGCAAGAATTGTTGAAAAGTCTTTTAAAAGATGCTATTCACGATAAGAATTCGGATAATTTGGAAAATTCATTCGGGAATGAGCAATTGATATTGATTCTCTTTAAAAATGTTGTTAAACGAAATGATAGAGGCTGCTTAGAGATAATGATCAATTCAAAAAGAGTTGTTTATATTGCAGAGATTTTTCCAATCATACTTAAGAGCGATTTAGAAGATAAATTCGATATTTTTAAGAGAATGACAGATATTCAGCAATTTAAGCACATTAACGTCCTTGCAATTTTAAGAAATGCTATTTATAGACAGGTTAAAATTGATGTTTTGAAGAAGATTTTACCACTTTATAGATTTTCGGCACCTGAAAAAAGAGTTGAATTGTGCAATGCAATGCTGTTGAATTCGTCTCTTGATCTTTTCCTCTACGGAGTAGGCCTAAATTTGTATGAGTTTACCGAAGAGAGTGCAATTTTCTCTATTAAAACGCCAAATCTTCCGTATTTAAAAGGTTTAATGTATAAATTTACAAACGTTTATAAGACTGCTCTGGAGAAACTACCATTTACTATTAGTTTTAGAGTTACTTATGGCCTAATCTCACCACAGCACTTGGGTGTCATTTGTAGTCATCCACTCTTTCAAGACGACAGGAGATATTTGAACATGTTCTTCTTAATTTTCTTCAAACCTAGGAATTTCTTCAATCTGGCTATTTATAGTTCATCTAGGCTAATTGCCCTACTGGAAGCGTTTTGGATTGAATTAGAAAACAGTTCAGATCTACTTGGCCTCTCTCAAGAAGTATTAAACTCCGCCGTCTTATGCTTATTGAAAGATTTTTCATGTCCAAATGCTATTACCTATAGTAGAATAATTAGTGTTTTCCTACAAAATGGCTATTTGCTAAATGGTTTTAGTATTCCCAAAGAGTATCTAGATCGTAATAACGAGAAGAGTAAAATTCAACAATCGTTACTGAACCTTTTACTGGAAAGCGCCGATCAAAGACAATATAATGAATTTATGCTTAAATCTGACGGAATCAATACCATTATGTCTTTAAAATCGATGACCAGATGGCTACTTAGAAACTTAATAAAAAGACCGTTCAAAGTCAATCTGAAGCGAATGATTAAAAGTCGTCACCTCCCTTTTTCTCTTGAATCTATTATTGCATTGGAAAAAGAGGCAAACTGTTTTGAAAGTTTGGTTTCACAAAATTAGTATAAATATTAATATAGGACCATTTATTTCCTTGTTAAAATAGTGAAATTTCTGCTGAAACTTAACAAAAAAAGAAAAGAAAACAGATTAGAGATAAACAGCACTCACTCTTATCATTTTCATTGTTTTGTTGTTTTATTTTTCCTTGATTTTATCATATTAAATCTTCAGTTAAAAACAAAAGAAACTATCTATCTATCTTTTTATCTAGCTCTCTCTGTCCCTGTTATTTTTGGAGAATATAATTTAATTAAAACTTGAAAAAAGATAAAAGAAGAGAAACAATTGTTTTCGTTATGGAAATTTTTATATTTGTACAAATAGGTTCTTTTTCTTTTTTTCCTATAGAAAAAAGAAAAGATAAGATAATTAAGAAAAAGAATGAGAAAGAGTGAAAAAAAAAAAAGTTTCCTTTCTAATTAACTTTTGCAGATTTGTTAGAAAACAACTTGGCAAATTATTTACAATTTGAAAATATACATTATATAATATATGATTGTTTTTTTCTTTCTTTCTTTTTTTTTTCTTTCTTCCTTATATTTAAAATATTGAAATAAAGTTATCAAGTTCCTTTTGCACAGAGAGAATTTCTCTAAAAGAGAATGGTAGGTGTTCTTTCTCCATTAAATCATTTAAATTCTTCTGAAACGGTCTACCAAGCGTACTTTTCACAGTCCACCTCGACATAAGTTTCAATGGCATTATTCTATTACTACCGATAATTTTCATATAGAGATTATTGAATTGTCTTTGACTGGAAATTTCCAATAATAATTTAATGAGATTAAGTTGAAAATTATTTTTCGGATTAAGCCTTAGAAATTCATCGGTAATTTCAAAGTCATTTATTATATATCCTCTACAGATTAATATATATATTAATCTTATATATATATTCAAATAGGTTGAAAATGGATCTTCTAATATGGCTGATGTTATTGAATTAAGTACTTCTTGAGAGAGTTCCAGTAGATTTTTATTATTTTCCAATTTGTTTAAGAGTAATTGTAGAAATTCTCTAAATTCTTCTTTGTAATCGTTTACCAAAGTTGTATAATATTTCCCTTCGAATATGATTATTAGGAAGGAGTTTAAATAATTTTTCTCGCCTCTTATATAGCTAAATATTATCTTTAAATTGGCGGGCGATAAGAGGCGAGGTTTTTGAAGTTGTGAATTGCTTTCCTCCTCAATCGACGCGTTATGAATGTTTTCGTAGGAAGCCATCATTATATTTAATGATTGATGATATGCGCTTAGAGAAGACATTGTTACATTTTCGGGAAGTTCAAATAACGCCAATTCAATACCTAATCGGAAAACTTGAAATGGTGCGCAAGTTAATATAATATTGCGCAATTCTGTTCGTGTATCCCTATCAGTATATTGATAATAAGGTAGAATTTTGGTAAGATTTTCAGGAGAAATGCTTCTAAAAATAACGTTACGTAGAATATTTAACACGCTTACTTTTTTAATGTTTTGATTAATAATTATCTTTTTTATAATGTCATATCTATCTTCTAATTCGCTATTTATGATAATAAAAAGAGCTTCTCCAGTACAGATTATCTTTTTTGAGTTTATCATAATTTCTAAGCATTCTTTATCTTTTCGTTTGACGATATTCTTTAAAAGGATAAGAAGTAATCTTTCTCTATAAATCAATTCTTCTAAATGATTGGCGGTCTGGTCATTAATTGCTCTTTTAAAAATAAATAATATTTGCTCTTTTGTAAAATGGCTCTTAACCTTCATCTTTTCCTTAATTCGGCATATTTCACCCAAATTTACGTAGAGTACACGAAACCAATCTCCTAATTTATTAGTTAATTCTGTTGCGTATTCCTCAAGATATTCATCGGGGAAAGAATAAAAAAATGGGCTCTTTATCCATCCAACAAGACATATGTGAATCATCCAGCTCACAAATAGATAATAAAATATATTTTCCCTCCCATCTTTAGCCGCCTCTTCCAAACAACTAATTAATAATTCCGTATCGATTATATCAATTTTCTCGCAAATTAAGGAATGTAAGGTTTTTATATCGTTACTTTTTATTAAATTCATCAAAATTTTCACTTCAGACATTATTTTAAAGCCTTAAAAATCGGCTTAATTCGTCTAACTGAAAATTTTTATGACCAGCAAATGACCTCAAAAAAAAATAGTATTTAATAATATGTAACCACAATTTCAGAATTGAGTACATTTATAGATAAATCTAGAGAGGAGTAGTACTATTCCTTAAAAATCATATAATTCCATTGAGTCCTTATATTACTTATACATATTAAAATATATTATAATACATATATATATATGAACATTTTTATTAAATTAACATAAATTGATAATTGATTTTATTGAAAGAATAAAGATTTTTGTAAGTTTAAGGTCATATCTACATAATAAAAATGGCGATTATAAGAATTCTTTGTGTTTTTATATACTGTTCTTTATATTATCTAATTCTGTTCTAAAGCAGAGTATATTACAAAGTTTACTCCTCCACAGACCGTAACTTTGTAGATAAGTTCTTAAATTCCTCCTTATAGGTTTTTTAATAGCTCTTAAAGTTTTCCATCTGGCTATTGAGAAGAGAGATCGTATTGAACATTTTCCATTATGTTGCTTAATGATTTGATGAAATGTCTTATCATTGCACATTTCTAAATAGGCGTATAAGAAGTTCATGTGTAAATTGTGTTTTCTTGCATGTCTATGGAATGTTAGGCTTAAACGGAAATCATCGAACAGAAAGCCGTAAAAGACTAGCTGAGCAAAAAACTTACAATAAAAACTGGCGTAGTACTGATAAGCTTCAGTTCGACCGACAATTTTTAGATCAACTAATGAGGAAACATTGCGACTAAGAATTTGAAAGATAAAGTTAATCATTCTCTGAGAGGGTCCCGCTGCAGATTCGCTTTCTTTAAATATTACATCAAACATATCCAAAATAATATTAGGTGTATACTTTGAATTATTTGTCCAGGAAGGAAATATCTCCGGTTCTAGTAGTGGAGAAACGAAAGAATCCCATAAATCTTGACGGGGTTTGAATCTTGGGCATTGTAAGATATTTCGAAAAATTGGTAATTCCGGTAAAGCGGAACCCGAATCAAATTTTATAACATAGATATTCTCAAAGATCTTCTCAAAAGCGTCAAAGTATATGTTCATTAAGTGATCAATAACGTTGCTCCCTTTTATGAGAAGATCAAAAGCTTGCTTTTCCGTAAGGTTTATTCTCACTGATGATTCCTCCATTTTCAAAAGCAAACGAACGTTAAATTCCCTTCCTCCGTCTAATAATAATTGAATAACTAGTAAAGTAAATTGATCTACAGTACTATCTTTGTTTAACACTTCCTTTAGACGCCTCAATTTGAGAGGTTTAGTCGTATACATAATATCTTTCATCCAATGAAATATTTCATCATCTAAAAGTTCATCAGCTAGAACTTCGGCATTTGCAATTTTACGATATTTCTGAATTAAACAAGACGCTATGCCAACCAACCTCTCCGCTTTTGTTGAAATATCGTAACTATTCTCTTCATCTCTCACTACAACATCCTGAATTAGAGTTCTTCTCCAATCTACCGTATACATATTATCTAGAATATATAGGCTTTCTTCTAATACTGCAACTGCAACATATTGATTTATATTCTTCTTGTGATCAAGTTTGTCAATATGATCGAAAGTTGTTGAAGGGCTACTCTTTAGAAGTTTTCTCCTTTTGGTTTTGGTCGAAGGTCTCTCGTACCAATCGGTCAGACTGAATAGTTTGTTATAGCTTTCCATAACGAACTGATTTGATTGATTAATTTTAGCTTGTTTAGGTTCCTCATCAATAATTCTTTTATAGACCGTTAATAATATAATACCAATTATTATTTTAGGTTGGAATATATGCAATTGAGATATTAAATATCGAAGATAAGATACAGATAGTGAATTTTTTTTCTTAAAAAGTATAAATAAGAATTTATCACTTTCATTCCTAGGTTGAATTATACTCCGGAGAGTATCCTCTTCCTAGAAAAATAAAAAAATACTATACTTTTTGTATTTCTAAGAAATTTAGGGACGATATATAAAAAATATGGAAAAAAATAAGAAAGGAAATATATACGCACGTTTTCTGCATTGCAGATCTTTTGTAAATTTATATTGTCCATATCATCCTCTTCATTTAATTTACTCCCAAAACAATTTTCTAAATATTTTGTTATCGGTTTTGCTAATTTATTCATATTCTAATTAAGTGATAAAGATATTCTTTAAACTATATAAACTTAAAAAGGGAATTGATGCTTGTAAACGAGAATAACCAAAAAGTCAAAAGGAATATAAAGATGAATAGTTGATTACATATGCAATTACAAAGTATATATAACAACTGTATAAGTAACCTTTGTTTATATATCGTATATATTGTATAAAAAAAGATTATTCACCATATAAAAAAGGTGTCAACGACTTTCGTTCAGAATCGTCTGGGTCAGCAGTTCTAGTTAATTACACATACAGTATATGTCTATATACATTAAATATACTGTATATGGTACATATACATATATTCAGATATTTAGATATATTCTGTGTGGATATACGAACTTTTTATATGAACATTTAGCAACAGAAAGTGTTTTTATTTGAGTAAATGTCAGAAGAAAGTAAACTCGGACTCGGTGAAACACTATCCCTGTGTAGCAATGTAGACCTTCTTTTTGCAATAAACTTTGATATTTGATTGGAAAACACGAATAATTATTACATAATTTTATATTATTACAGAGAGAGAGAGAGAGAGAGAGAGTATGTGTGTGTGAAGATAATTTTTTCGTCGTTTGTTTAAAATCCCTAACAATATGTATTTATTAAAATAAATAAACAAAATAAAGTAATTCTTTTCCCAAAATGTAATAAGAATAATAAACATAATCCCTGTCAAAAAAAATGATATGATTAGATAAGGTATCATTAGTAAAAGCTTTATAATATTCTAGTATAAAGGGAGAAGATGAAATAATGAACATAATAAGAAAATTAGAGGGCAAACGTGGAGAAAGAGGCAGCACGTGGAAGAAGATAATGATAAATATAGAAATCAGTAAAAAGAGCTTTTGACTTCTTCATATGCTAAATCATAATCCAATCCAATTTTCGTTTTTTAGAAAATAATAACTTATGTTTGTTTTGTAAGGAACATAATTTGAAAAAGTTATCCTGACCATCGATTAAAAGTTCATTTTCTAATACTTTATACTTAAATCTTTGTATATCAATTCCCTCTATTTCAGCATCTAAACCGAGTTGGCGTTTTGTTAAAATTGGCAAGTCTTCACCCAAAATATCCAGATTTTTACGAAATGGTCTCCTTATATGTTTTCTTATGAAAGATCTGACCATTCCTTTTAAAGACATGACAGAAATTCTCTTCTCTTTTTTCTTTACCATAAAATTAAAACTTCTTTGATCAACGGCGTGTAATAAAAAGGTAAATAAATAATTATGAATATTATCTTCCCTTATTATTCTATAAAACACTTCTGGTAGTTTTAAGTCATCAACAGAATATCCGTACCAAATGAGAGTGACAATTAATCTATAGCATATAATCATACCAGATTCGGAAGCTTTAATAGAACTTTGTAATAGTTTGTTGAATGCGTAATTAACAATATCCTGAGATAGTCCGGAGCTATTTTCACTGCAGTGAAGAGTTACACAAAATAGGCAAAGCCAATTATTTTCATCAACAAATGGTCCGTTAACAATTTTTGAAAAGACTTCCCTTCCGCATAAGAGTTTTAAGAAAGTATTACGATAATTCTGCTTTTGTTGAAAGTTTGGATGACTAAATATAGTAAGCATTGTAGACGCTTTTGGAAATTCAAAATTCTCAAATTTAAAAAGATCAGCATCTTCGAACAAACTTTGATAAACATTTGGATAATAAGTTAATAAGTCATTTAATATATAACATTTCCAAAGTAGAATTGAACATAGTGCGGTATCTTCGTCAAAATCGAACAATTTCAATTTCATACCGTATTGAAAAAATTCAAATTCGTGACAGCTAAATATTTTTACCGTTAAATTCTGTTTGTCTTCACCTGTGAAATCCATAAAACTTAATAAATTCTTTAAATTCTCCATAGAGACATTATGATTAACTAAATAGACAAGTAAATCCAAGTCCTTTGCATTATTTAATCTCCTATTGTTAATCATTCGTTTAATTATATCAAATTTATCTTTAATGAAGCTATTCAAAATGATATTAAAACTTTCATAAATTTTTTGAATGTTCAAACTCCTAGTTAAAATGTCTAAGCAACATCTATTGTTCCTCTCTACCGCATTATCTAATAGTAAAATAAGTAGGTCATTACTAGTCTTCCGAACATTTAGAAAGTTTCTTATTTGAAATCGAGTTTTAGTAATCGAAAGTAGGTATCGTTCCAATCGTCTTGGAGTATCCTCGACTGATAGGTTATTCGAGTCCATTTCAGCGAATCTTAGCTCTTGCAATCTGTCGTATATGAATTTTAGGGACAACTCCACAGCGTCGCCTTCGTTAGCTTCTTTATAGAAAAACAAAAACCACCGGGCAGTTTGATATTGGAATTCTTCAACGTCACATAATTGGCACGCCCACGCCGTATAGAACAATTTAAATAGGTTCCATTTATTTCGCTTTATTGCCTCTTGCATACCATTTAAAAGCATAAATTTATCAATAATATTATTACTTTCGATTAAACTCTCAGTTACTTTTTTATCATCCCCAAGCTTAATCGAAGAATATAGCCTATCGATAAGCTCCCTTTTAACGTCCATTTTTCCTATCCTATAAGAAAAATAACATTTTAAAAAAATGACAAAAATAGATAATACGTGTTGGTTAATATTCTTAACAACTATTTAGTTTTATTACCAGTTTAATTTATTTAAAAAGTATAGCTGTTACGATCTATTTTTTTAGAACGTAAAAAGAGAATAGCTCGAAAAAGAATGTACTCAAAAATTTGTTCTTGTTTTTTTTTCTATAGTCTATAACATGTATGAAAAAACTTCGTCTTCGGATAGATGTATTTATAGTTAAATATGTATATATTTCCATGTATATATAGTAAATCATATTGAACAGCTAAAGAGAGTAATAATACGAAACAATACTCTTTTTTTTTTCTAATGATGTTTTATTTCTTATCGTATAAGCCATGATTGATCTTTTTTCCATTAACTAGGCTATATAGACATCTTTATACATACATATGTATTTTTTATGTACAATTTTCATTGTACCTTCTATAGATTTTCTTACAGAATACTAGTTTGAACATTAAAAACTGTTTTGTACTATCTTTACAAGATTGTAAAGATGATATCCTACGTCTCTTTTAAGAAAAGTGTCTATTATAGAAAATATGAGTAATTTATCCCTCTTGTATATCTATATCAGGTAATTTATTGATTTGAACAATTGCTATTTCATTCCTTTAAAAGCTAAGATTATTTACTAATAGCTAATAAATTACTATATTCTGGATGGTAGGATGAAATTGCAAAATCCAAAGAACATTATTGTATCCATAGTAACAACTAACTATATGATACATCATAACAGCCTCCTGCTCTCAGTAATACAGGAAGCGTGGGTAGATTTTCGAATCTGCATTATACTTTTTTTTCTTCTCCCTGCCTCTTCCATCCCCTACCGAAACAGAACCGGAAAAACGTTTGCTTATTATGAATAATAATAAACACTTAAGAGAATTAAGAGTAAAAACTACGGAATAGTGTCTACTTTGATTTTATTAGTTAAAAAGTCTAAAGAACAAAACCTACGATTGTAATATTTATAAATTTCTTATCATCATTATTATCCTCCTCCTCCTCCTCCTCCTCCTCCTCCTCTTCTGCTCATTCTCCTTCTCCTTCCTCTTCTTCGTTTTAACAAAGTAACCATTTCATATTTTGATCTAATATATTAAAATAAATAGTTTAACCAATAAGATCGACTTCGATCAGTGATTGGTAATACAATACTTTTTATACATTTTTCTTAAATTGTATTTAATACGACCTTCAACCAGAAGTAAAAATAATTCGTAGCTATTATTTTATTGTTTTATATTAGTCTGATATCTAAATATACAATAAATACATATTTCCTACCTTTCAAATTGTAGATATTTGATTTATATTCTGCATTTTGTTATCAAATATAGATATTATCCATGCGGTTTCTTTTTTTCAATCAAAATAGCTTAGGAACGATTTTAGTCAACTTGATATTATGTAAAGGAAGAAGAGAACAAAAGTGCCGTTTGTTTTTACTTTTGAAACAGCTAAATTGAAAAAAAAAATAACAGTAGATCGAAAATAGCGACACCTTGTGTTTCCATTGTAAACCACGGAGATTAAACAATCATATACTAAAATGTGTGGAAATGTTTGGTTTGAAATATTTTTTATCCACCAGGGGTGCTACTGTCTGTTTTTTACTGTTTAAAATATTTATGAACCGTCTTGACTTTAGCATTCTCTGTTAAACTAAAAAATGGAGATTCAAAAAGAAGTTGAAGAAATACTATTCAATTTAATAGATAATAATGATATTAGAACTTTACAATCAAATTTAATAGAAGGAAGAGGTAGTATCAACGATATTACATTATTGAAATGTATGGAAAAATCGGTTATCGAGAATAAATGGGAGATATTTGAATTATTCTCGTCATCGTGGATTTATCAAATATTCAGCGTGACCAGAATACGTAGAGAGTTCTTCCAGGTTCAAGGGGATTATTCAACAGGTTAGAATTTCTATTAGTTTTAACAAATAGTTTCTAATCCGTTCGAAAATTAATAATAAACCAAAATAACAACATTTTTTTATTGTCCAAAAAGCCTATGAATACGATAAAAGTGTTGACGAACTTTGGTTGGTATTGAAAAACTTTTATGACAAACTCTTAGATAATTCAGAATTGAATCAAGCCGATGAAGAACTTATTATTTTGAAAGAAAGTATTCTACCCAAATTGGAAATGATTATCAAGATAAGTAATCATTCTACAAATCAAAAATTAATTGGATCTGAGAATGGCGAAGAGCAAAATTGTCTTGTTGTCAACTCTTTGCGTTTGCTTTTGAGGTGTACGAATTGTGATAATAATATGGAAAAGATCAACGAATTGACAAATAAGCTTAGTGTTCAAAAGAATCCTGAAATATATGAGTTGCTTTTGAATAGTAATTTAAAAGCCAAATTTGCAGTTATTAAGAAAATGCTTGAAAATAGAAGGAAGAATGATATTAACGATTCAAGTTTAATTGAAAGTTTATCGAGATTTAAAGCACCATTGTATTCAGTTGCGACTATGCTAAAATTAATGACTTTTAACGTGGAAGAGAAGGAAAAGATTGGCGAAATATTTCTAAGGAATAGAGCGGAAGAACTATTCCAATATGGAGTTAAGAAAAATATTTTTCCTTTTACAATAAGAGCAGCACTTACGTCGTTAACGTGGAGCAATAGAATATTAAACAATTTTATTGATGATCATTTCTCAATCTATAGAGAACTTTTTAACAACAATAAGTTATTTATAATGAAAGATTATGATATTCCTAATCCAAATGCTATTCTGAAAGCTTTCAATCATCGCCGATTTCAAGATTGTCAACAAATTAAAAGTTTCTTTTTTAAAAATCTTTTCCAAGATCAAAATCTTTCGAATGGTCTTGTAGATTCAATTCGACACGGTAACGAATGGTTTACAGCTCTTTTTGCCGTAACTATCGGCTATGATATGGGACTTCGACTGTCGCAGGGTGTCATAGATTTCGCATTCACTCAATTGTTAAACGGTTCGTCTCTACGATCTAAACATCATACTGCGTGGAACTCAATTGATTATACTTCTCAAGAAGTTTTCTGGTGTTGTAGACTGCTTGTTACAATAATCTGGTGTGGATATACATTGTCAGATACGAATAACTTGAAGAATCTTTACGAAAAAACAAAAAGTAACTGCTCAGGTAGTGATACATTTGATCGCCTCTTGCATTTTATTGCCAATTCTAGTCAAAAACAATTTAGTTTCCTTATGCGAATTGCTAATAGAAATCACGAAATAATGACTCTAAAATCAATGGCAAGATCGACAATCAGATCAGAATTAACTAAACCATTTAGAAGAAATTTGGCGATTTTGTTGGATAAATATCCACATGTACAGTCGGACTTTATTAATTTGGAAAATGAAATAGTGGATTTAAAATTGGAAAGAATTAAATTCCGAATACTTAACAATAAATTCCGCCTTATTCATCCAAAATTATGATAAGAAAGAAAGAGAAAAAGAAGGGAAAAGTAAAATATATAGTCATTCATAATCATCTAATTTTATTCACTTTCCCTTTTCGTACAATTACAATTTGTTCAGATTCATATAAAAGCAAGTAAAAACAACAAAAGACTATTATAATTTAACGGAAACATTGCATTTATTGTATATGTTAATTTTGTAATTACTGTTGTTCTTTTTTTTTATTGCATATATGTTTTCAGAGTATAATGTATACACATTTATTCAAATATATTTTAATTATAATTTTTATGTGTTTTAAAACTGAAAACGAAATTAGAAAACAAATTACGAATCCTACTTTCGTTTCTGTGCCAGCTGATATCAAATTTCCGAAATTATTTTAAATATTATATTTTCAATATAGTATTACCCTGAACTATTTGTTATATGAAATCGTTCCTAGACGAAAACGAGATAAAAAAATAGCAATGGTTTTGCAGAAATGGATTGATATTCTTGAACTCTAAAGTCCATAAACTGGTTTGTGGTACATTGTTGTCATTGTCGTAACGAAAAGGGGAACTCATATACATACGTTAGTTAATCGTGAAGAAACATATCCGTTGAAATGGCAGCAGAGATTGGGTATCCTGATAAGAACGTAAAATTATCAACGATTTGGTATTATATTGAAAATGGGAAGACATGTTCATTGGAGAGTATTCTATGTTATCATCCTAATAAAATTAAATCATACGATTTAGCAACCTGTATAATAAAATTAGCGTTGAAAGCCGATTCTGATGATTATATAGACAGCGAAATAGAGAGAATTTTCTATTTACTCTGTACAACATGGATTCTATTAGTTATTAAAGATCCTTACGTTCAGAATAGTTTTAAAGAAAACGAAAAAGGAATCAAAATACCTGTACCATTTAAAGTCAGAGATTTTATAGCTGCTTGGTTTCATTCTGCTTTTAAGGAAATAAAAGAACATTTCAGAGAAGAGAAACCTCTATTTAAAAATCTGCTTAATTTATTAGCAATAGCACCTAAACAGGTGACTAATGAGACGATCAGGAAACTTTGGCCCTTGTATTTTGCAAATGGGACACTCCTGTATGGTATTAGAGATAAGGCGTTAAAGGAGAACGATCAAGTTATCTTAATGATTATTAGTAAATATGACGAGAAAATATTTCATTCGTATGCCGTGCTTTCAACAGCAATTTCCAAAGATACTCAGTCGGATGACAGCAGAAGAGGATGGAAAAGATCAGCCAATGGGAATTTATGTTTAAAAGATAGTATTAAAATGTTTAAGGCAAAATATTTTAATGCAGTTTTAAAATCTGAAAACGAAAGAGAAATTGAAGTCAACTGTTTTAGATCTATTGTTAAAATAACTACACTGCTGATAGGAATTCTTCATCCAGACTTTTTAAAAAAGTTCATCACTTGGATTCATCGGGAGAAAATCTACAATCATCTTTGGGAAATTCAATTAATAAAAGCATGCCTAAAAGTTAGGAAAATAAAAGTTGATTTATCAATAATTTCACTCAGAGTCATTACTGAAACTCTACTTTATTTTCAAAGCAAAAAATTATGGTACTCTACTTATCAAAATCTTCTATTCTTAGCAGTTAGGTGTGGATTCTATCTTGATGAATTGCAAATTCCAGAAGAGAATTTACAAGGAATAGCTAGTCATTTTCAATGCTCCATTGAAATGCTGTTAAGTGATCGTTCTTATTATAGACTCATGAAAAAATTGGGAAATGTTGTATCTCCTTTATCTTTAAAAACTATAGCAATTTATTCTATCAGAAAGAGCATAAAACCGCCTTTCTCTATAAATTTTGAACGTTTAGGAGGTTATGATATCTCTCCAGGAATATTTGACCTTCTAAAAATTATTGACATAGAAGATGATACACAGAACTCCAAAACACGAAACGATGTTGTGAATAATTTTGATTGTTTGAGAAACAAAACTAATAAAATTTTTACGATTATTTGAGAAACTGAAAGTGTAAATTCCAATCGAAAATGAAAGTAGGAAAAAAATTTTTTTATATACAAAAGTAGAATTACAGAGCCAATAGTCACAGTTTGTGTCATGCAGAATACGAAGCTTTCCTTTCGTTGTCACGAAGAGAATTTAACTTTCGAGGAATGTTGCAGCAATTTAGCGTCTATTCATGAATATGATGTAGCGATTAATCTAAAAGAGGTTTTAACCGAAGTTTCAACCAGGAATGATAAAGAGAACTGTGAAGCAGATTCTTTTGCCTTACGGGAGATGGATTATCACTCTTGTAAGATTTTACTGACTTCTCTCATTATTAAAATATGGAATAAAAAGTACACTGAACATTCTTTGCAAATGATTGATTGTAATTATAAAACTTTGAGATTTCATCCTATACAAGAGGAAGTTGAATATCGTTTCCAGAATATTTCGGTCGATATCAGAAATTGGTTTTTATATGTTTTTGAGAAAGTTGCCAATCTGGAAATTACGGATACTATTTTTAACGATATTATTAAAATTATGCTAGAACCTTTCGGAGAAAATCTTGATTGGCCGGAACTCTACAAAAATGGCAAAATCTTATCTTATTTGCTTTATATTGCAATGAAAAACAACGATGAAGATATCGTCCAATTACTAACGGAAAACATTAGTTTGTATACAAAACAATCTTCTTTATTTCAATAAAGCTAACTTTTATAGTTTTTAAACATATTAAACTAATATATATATATACTGTATATTCAAATTCAAACAACTCATAATAAGCTTAAATTATTAATAACCAACACGGAAAATAGAGCAAAAAACAAAATGATAGTAATGTTACAGATAATTATGTAAATCTTCAAGATATCAATAATATTTATAGTGGAAATAATTCTTGCGGTTCAAGATAATCGCTGAAATTTATACATCTTTCAATTTGTTGCGGAAGTTTGAAAACGCTTGTCAATTGTGTAAGATTCTTCCGGAAAGGCTTCTTAATATTACGTCTAATAGCTATTATTGCCATATCTTTTAATGGCTTAACTGACTTTTGTTCGTATAGCTTCAGAGTGATTTCATTGTAGTTCTTTTGATCGGACATAACTAATATTGAATTTATTACGTAGGAAATAACATTTTCCTTCCTCAAAGCATTCAAAAACGTATTCGATAAGTCGAGATTTTTGAAAGTATACCCATACCAAGTCAACATTGACAAAAATGTCAATGAAGTTTTGACAAGAGATTTCATATTGACATTCTCAGATGTAAATTTCCCGTTGTTTATAATACGATTTATAGCGTAATCAACGACATCCTGCGAGAGTCCCACGGCATTATCACTACGAGAGATAATATAACGAAAGGCCTTTAGAAATTCATTAACAGACGATGAGATATTAGCCGACGACATGAGAAGTCTAAAAAAAAAGTTTTTAACATTTGCATTATGATAAAATCTTTTATGATAGAAGACAACTTTGACACTTTTCAACGAGGGAAAACCTTTCGCTTCAAAATCATTAGACTGAAATAATTTCTGATAAACTTCACCGTAGCAGCTAAGCAAAGAGCACAATACTTCTTCGTCGTTGATAATACTTTGCAGAGCTAAATTTACGGTAAATTGATAATTTTCTTTCAGAAAATTCCAGACGGTTCTCGATTGATTTTCAGTAGGATAAATCTTTCGAAATTTTTCACCAATTATAGCTATATGCACTATTTCGTTGTAATGATTAGATACGTCATCCTGATATTTATACGAAGGCTCTATTCTACTTGCTTTTCTAGTTGTAAGATTTTGAAAAAAGCTAAACTTATCTGGATAATTGCATGATAACACCAAATAAAAGCTATATCTAACATGTTGTAGTTTCTTTGAAGTCGCGATCACTTCCAATAGATATCGATTCTTTGCAACCAAAGCATAGGTTAGGAAAGATAGTAAAATCCTAACAGCATCTTTATGATTTTTAGACCATTGATTATCAATATCTCCAACAATTGTAGTTAAGAATAATCTACTGAACCATTCGGGAGATTTATTCCATATAGATATATTCGCTGATCTAGTTGGTTGGTAAAATCGGTTTCGTTTATCCTTTTCCTTTGAATTGGAAGTTTGATACGTGTGAATAGTCTTAATGACTTTCCCAAACCAATTATTCAACCAATTGTCAGTTATCTCCCTTAGTATATCAATGTTCCTTTGAAGATACCTCGAAGTATCATAAATATCGTTTCCACTTAAGTCAATTATTCGACAAATATACGCGACAGATAATAAATTGAATATTCTTTTGTTAGACTTCAAGAACGATTCCCTTGTCGATATAAAGAAAACCCAGTCACTAATATCATCACGTCTCGTAGTTAAAATTTCTGATATGGCTTTCTCATCATTTAAATCTATACATTCCGTAAAAGTATTTAAATCCTTTTGTTCTTGGTCGGTGAGAGTCTCCTTCTTGATATCTTCATTGTAACTCTGCAATGGAAAAGTTAAGTTAAAAAATGTTTCATTAATATACGAAATAAGTGAACCGTACATTAGTATAGAAAAGTCTAAACATTTCCCTTTTCAACATGACTGATTCTTAACAAAGTAATTATATAACAATTATATATATAATCGTTTTAAATCTTAATTTAATGAAAATTTTGCACGGGAGCCAGCAACAAATCTTATCATTTGAAAATAACCGATTAGTACTCGTGACCGTTACATGCCTACAACCACTTCCTATTATACTATTGAGTACTTTCAATTACAACCACTCAAGCTCTAGTATAGAGTTGTACAATAAGAAAAACGGTATTTCAAAATATATGTAGTATCAACTTGAGATATTTGTCGTTTTGCTTCTCAATAATTTATTAAACGAACGGTAAAACTTAGTTTATATGTTAAATTTAGATTATAGTTAAACATTATATATTATTGCATAAACAGCAGATATTTATACATATAAATATAAACTATACACTGTTTATAACTTGAGTGTTTTGCTAATTAAATTTATTCTATGCCAAAAAAGTTAATATGGAGGCTTACCAAAGAGAAACACAACTAAAAATCATTGAGGAGGATGTACTATGGCCAATAGTTGAGAAAAGAGATTTTGAGCAACTTTTTTGTCTTATAGAAGATAAAGAATTAGACATTTCCGTGTATAGTCTAGCAGTTTGTATTAGAAGACTAATTTTGGGAGGAAATAGCATGATTATTGATAAAATAATGAAAAGGTTTGATATTGAGAGGAAAGAGAAGATGTTCCTCGCTTTATCAATAAGTTGGATAGCTAGAATATTTCGAGAAAAGTATGTTCAACATCAGGCTGAGATTATGGTTCCCAACGAATTTAAAAATTTACATGTTCACGATGAGACTATATTCCAACATATTGACGATTGGTTTACTTCTGTTTATGAAAGAGTTCACAGGCATAGTTCAGAAGAGCACACCCTCTTCTTTGACCTTATGTGCAAATTTATGCAGCCTCCTTCACCAGTTCCCTGTATAAACGCTATAACTGTTTGGCCAAAATTGTTCGCAAGTGGAGCATTACTAATGAAAATTCGAGAGAAGGCTTTCAATGATCACGATCAAATGCTTGTAACGATTATGGAGAGGAACGAGCGCTTTCTGCAAAAAGTTGTCGTAAACAATATAGTTAGTAATAATGCTGATATCTGGTTAAATGATAATTTTGCGCTGTCAGTTGTACCAATTGTAGAATGGATGAATCACGTTACTTTTGCTGAAACGCTTAACGCCGAAGGTGTATCGGACCTTTTATTTTTATCAAAGGTTGTAAATAGTCCATTTAATCAGTTCCTAGAAAGGAAAAGAGAATCGTCCAACACTCGTGTAACCCTATGCAGAACTTTGGCAAATAGAGAAAGAAGTCGAATGAATACGCTCGTAAATATTATCAGAATTCTTCCAATTGACTACGTCGACAAAATTTTGAATCTCTTCTATAATAATATATTCAGCATGGACGAATGGGAGAGATATTTGATTGGTATAATCGGAACGCTAAACGCAAATTACGATCTTAGTTTCGTATCAATGAAATGTATTTCAATAGTAATATCGTTTCTTATGAAAGATTTAAGCTATTCATGGGATAAAGTAACTGTTGCATGCACAAAACTTTTGGCTCTTTTCATTAAAAGTGGATACCTCTTGGATAATTTAATTTTACAACCAGATAAATATCTTAGGTTGTACCTTCATTTGGGATGCGAACTTTGGGAAGTTTGTTCTCAAAAAACGTTTCATAAAATAAAATCAAGTTCTTATATCTTCCCTATGCCACTTGTTGGAATGAGTAGAAACGTTATTCGTCGTACGATTAGAAAACCATTTATGGACAATTTGAAACTAATCGGGGAACAGTTCAACTTACCACCCTATGCTCAAGATCTAATTTCGCTTAAGACAATCTACGAGCCAATTTTGATACCTTGTAAGATGAAACAATTCTCACCGAGTTAAACACCTATTGGATTGGCAAAAGACTTTTGTAATTAAACTTTCATACTGACCTATTTTGCATTTGTGTTATTTGTGTAGTTAAATGTAAATTGATACTTGAATACATGAAGTTCTTGATAATATTGTTTAAGAGACTTGTAGAGAAGGTTAGCTAGATTATTTTCGCTTGTTGAACGAATAGAATAATATTTTATTCAAGCGTCTCATTCCGTATCCAAAAACGAGATAAGAGATTAAACTGCTTTTGAGAATGTGCTCATTAATTTTAATTAGTTCTCACTTAATTTCATTGCTGAATTGATTTTTATAAACCTATATAATATTGAATTGTCTTTTTTATATTCGAGCTGCTCATCAACAAGATAGAGGTGATATAAGTATTTTAAAACCGCTGTTACAATTCTTAAGGTTTTAGCTTATTCGAATTGATTAAACGGACGAAAAGAAATGTAAGTTAATTAATACATTTCATCATCACTATCATCATCATCATCGTCATCATCGTCATCATGATAAAAACATATACAGATTTATCTTGAATAATAAATATCGAATGACATCTTGTGGGAATAAATAATTATTTTATTTTAATAGGCTAAAATCCTTATGGATATGGATAATTTGTCAAATTGCATTAAATTTGATGATATATTTTCAATAAAGTCAATTCTTTTGGACGGTAAGAGACTTAGCGCTTCGATCTATTTGAGTTGTTTAACTGAGGCTCTGCTATTAAGGAAAACATATATATTCAAAATTCTCGGAGTTGCCTTCGTAACGCAAATGATTGATAGCGAAGATATTGATCCGATAGTTTCTAGAGATAAATCCGAATATAAATTTAGTAAAGCAAGGGTAAATAGTTGGTTAATTTCAATTTATAGAAGTATAATGAGAAGAATAAGATTTACAAATTGTACAAAAGATGAAATTTATAATGAGCATAAATCGAAAGAGGATGAAATATGGAAAATATTAGAGAATCTATTAGATGAAGAATATTCAAATATTTTTCATGAGAATAGAATTAATAATTATGATTATGTTAAATATATATTTTGGTTAATGAACGAAGCCCTTCAAACAAACGATCAAATATGTCTCCTTATAACAACGAAATCTAAACGATTAACATTCGTTACGGACAGCTATTATTTACTTATTAAAAGTAATTTTACAAATAAAGAAGAGCTTATAAATAAAATGGTATCTTTTCGAAGTATTTACGATAATAGTTATTACGAAGTTCTTAAAGAAATTTCATCTGATAAGACGATTATAAAAGAAATTGAAATACAGAAAATCTTTTACTGTATAAAAATACCAGCAAAACAAAAAATGGAATTATGCGAAACGGCAATTATCAATCCAAATATAGAATTTATTAAACTTGCCGTTAAAAGTAATTTGTTTATTTTTACAAAGGCTTGCGCATTTTATATTATATTTCGACAATTTGATATTCTCTCCTATTTCTTGGACTATTTTCCAAAGGAATTTGTTAATTTTTTCGATCAAGCCCACTATTTTATAAACAAAGTTAACCTATTTCCCTATTCTTCTAGTTTGAAAATATTATTTGAGCATAAACTATTCAAGAAAAGTCGCAGATGCCGTAATTTCTTTTTCGATCTTCTATTTCAACCTAACGTCTTTCTACCGTCGATTAAGAGGATTGGCGATAATGGTAATGAATTATTGAATCTATTGGATCTTGTATTAGCTCATAGCGAAACCATTGGCATCTCTCAATCTATGGTCGACATGGCATTTTATTATATTGTAAACGATTCTAGAAATCTGGACTTTGAATTAACTTTTTTGCTGAGTTTCGAAGATTTGAATTCGAGTTTTTATTTCAGAGGTAGAATACTAGCTACACTTATATCTTACGGCTATACATACTCAGTATTAAACCTAACTCATGGATTTATAAAAAAATTAGAGACAAATCCCTTGCAGCGCCATCTCTTTTCAATGTTAATAGAAATTTCAAATCAAATTCAACATTTCAATATATTTAGAGTATTCTTTGGAAAGTCTAAAATTCAACCACTAAAGTCAATGGCGAGGTTTATAATTAGAAAAAATATACCTAAACCTTTCAAACTTAATTTGAGAGCTTTTATTAATCATTATAATCTATCAAAATCCAATATGTTCAACATACTTGAACTAGGAAGCGAAATAAGTTGGCTCGATACGAATGAATGTAAGAATAATCTATTACATTATTTTATAGATTGAATCTTTGAATCTTTACAAAACATACTGTTTAAAAAATGAAAAAGAATTTTTTTAAAAAAAAAAAAATGATATCCACATAATAAAAAAAAACAAACAAGCCCAAGAGAATGAACATGAATCAAAGGTAAAATATATTATTAACAATTTTTTTTAATTCTTCTATTGCTTCTTAGATATTGTCAAAAGTTTTGTAAAAAAAGACTCTTTTTTTTTTTTTTTTTTTTAAATAAACGATATTACCAGAATAAAGAACACTTAGCTAAATATTTCTATGAAATGTTCTTTTTTTTTAATATTTAATATTTCATTCTTTTTCCTTGGAGGAGGAAAGAAGAAATTAATTTTAAAAATATATTTTTAATATATGCATAATTACTAAGGGTTTTTAATTTTTGGCGGGGATATTTTGATTTTAAAAAATTTGTACTTACAATTGAATTCTTTGTTTATTAATAAGCTTTCTAATAATATAATATTCTATCGCCATTTTATTTCGTGGCTTAGAACCAACTAATAATCGCTTAACAGAGTACGTGTAACAACCAAATACGAAAGGATTAATACTAGTCACGTGATATCTTTTTTTTTTTAGTACATACATATTAATATATATACCCATATATTATAAAAATCAAGCTACGAATGCATATAGTCAATGTCTGAGTGAGAGAAAAGTAACGGGTAAGAATATTTGCATGTTTCCAGTGTATGGAATATTGAATGATTGACGAGAAAAGAGAGGAATATAAGATAAATATTAATATTATCACAATGGTTCTAATTGTACAATTAACAATAAATTTAAAAAAAAAAAACGACATACAAATTAAAAAAGTTTATATTTTTGTTTACAAAAAACTAGGTCATTCAACTTACTGTAGATTAAAAAAAAATATATCTAAAAAACTTATTACATTCTTTCAAATATCTAATTAACTAACTGATTAATTAATTAGTCTATTAGTTAGTTGTGTGTGTGTGTTTTTTTTTCTTTTTAATTATTATCAACAGTTCGTCTATTTTCTTTCTATTAGTTAAGAAAGTACTGTATATTATTTATTCACTTTGAAAAGAAAATGACTTGTTAAATATCATTAAATTTAATGATGAAAAGAAATAAAAAGTAGTGAAAAATATTCATCGAAAGTTTACTTAAGTAAAAAACCTCTGTTACATGCGGTAGCATACATAGTATCAGTTTATTAATGTTAATTATTGACCTATATCTTGAATTAAATACATTAAATTTAATATTATTATCATAATTGATTTAATATGCATTGATAAAAAAATAATAAAGGAGGAAAGCAAATATATACAGAATACAAATATGCTGTTTATACATTGTATACTATAGATAAATGGTAAATATATATATATATATAAATTTATACTGTACATATTATAGAAAATAATTATTAATAATTAAGCCTATATTTCCAATAGGAAAGAAGAATTTTGTAAATATATTACAGTTATTTTTTTTATATACAAATATTATAATAAATTAAATTTTTTCTTTTTTTTATAATAAGAAAAAAACAGTAAATAGAAATCAATTTGTAACAGCTGTTACTCTCCAAACTAGCTTCCTTGACTAATTATTAATAACTTACTTTATCAATTTGTTTCATATGATTTGTTAAAGATACTAGAAATGATACAATTGGTATTTCAGGTTATTGTTTTATTTGTTTTACACTTTTTTTGTATCAGAAAATCTTTCTTCTCACTTAAATTATCAAGTTTTAGAGACATTTTTTTATATATTTAAGAATTATTGATGTCATGTGTTATATTTTGTGTTTTCATTAAAAATAATCTCTTCCTGTATTCTTAAAAAACATTTGTATTTAATTTTATATTTAGGTCAACAGAATGTTATATATTTTAGTACAGTTGGCCTTAGAACAAAGATCGGTTTACTACATCAATTTTAGAGAGGAAAAAAATGGAAAGTTTAAAAAACTATTCCATTAGTTTCTAAACATGATAATAGTTTATTAAATACTATTAATAAACATACTATATATCTATATACTGTATATAACAAAAAAGAAACAATCTCTATTCAGGTACGTATTAAAACTTATTGGAAAATATATTCAATTTTTTAGTTTTTAATTCTATAAATACAGAGAGTACTGCGTATTGTACAGTAGTATACTGTATAGAGTTTTTTATTGTATTGTTATTATATTTTTTATATCTAGTGTATTGTAAAAATTTATGTCATATCAGTATATACAATATATACAGTTTATAAATATAGTAAATATATATATATATAATATAGGCCGTATTTTGTTTATGTACAGTAGGCTAATGTTTTTAAATAAACTGTTTTATTCATAATTATTATTATTATTATTATTATTGTTAAAGTTTAGAATTGAAAGAGGAATTTGAATCTGGTAAAAATATATTTTATTCTCTCTTCTCCTTCTGTTCCTACTCTTCTCTCTCTCACTATTGCTTCGTCGTAAAGAAACGTAATGATGCGGTCAACGGTATAATTATGGTTCGATATTCGGAAATCAATGACCTAAGGAGCAAGTTAAATCATTTTGTAATAAATACTTTATCTAATAGTAGTTTGACGGAGAGTGAAAAGAATAACAAATCCTGGGATCACCTTTTAAACTTTCTTAACGAATCTATTCAATTGGACTATTGGGAATATTTTGATATCCTTATTAATCATAATATGCTCTCTTATCTAAAGCAAATCTGTACTATGATACTCAAAAGTAAATTGCATAACAAGATGGATCTAATCAGAAAAATTTTATCAGTTCGAGGAAGATTAACGAAGGGTAAAACCCTAATTCAACGGCTAATGAGGAGAATGTATCCAGGTTTAAATGATATTGAAAAGATAACCATACTAGTCGATATTGCGGAAGAATTGAAAAAAGATAAGAATTATTTAAATTTATCAACGGAAATATGGAATAATTTAAAAGAATGGTATAATTTTACTATTCATCACGCCTGGTATACGATATTATTCAATTATCAATTTTTGGATATACTATTATATCATTTTACTGATATTTATGAAAATTTCTTTAAGAATATTTTAAACTACGCTGCATCAATACCATTCTTACCTGAACCGCAAAGTTTACAAATCATATTTAATCATCCAACATTTAAGAATAATCAGAGTTGCCGCAATTTTATATTTGAATTCATATTTCATTTGAATATCTTTTATACGGCGGCAAATTTTACCTCTTGCCGTCAGGAAAAGCTAATTAACCTATTCAATATTGTACTTAATAACAGCGAAGAATTGAGTGGAATATCTCAAAACCTTATTAATAATGCCTATCTATCGATGATTAGTCATTTAACAAGTATATCGAGTATTCTTTTGTATAGGAATTGCCATCAGTACAGTCGTTGTCATCCCGATAGTACAGACTTAAATCATGGTCAATTTATTGCGTCTCTTACTTATCATGGCTATACATTTGATTCTTTGAACATTCCAGATTCTTTTTATAAACTTATCGATAAAAATGAATACTGTTATCGAATTTTTAATAGTCTATTAACTAATTCGGACGTCAGGCATTATCATCTTTTCACATTGAAAGCATTTGGCTATGGAACTATTGCATCTTTAAAATCTATAACTAGATATCAACTAAGAAAATCTTTAAAGCAACCATTTCAAGCTAATCTTGATAAATTTCTAAAAGAAAACAATTTACCCCATTCTATTCGAATTTTTTTAAAAATGGACGACGAAATTGACTTTAAAAGACTATAGGAAATATTTTTAAACATTTGTGCTAATTGTTTTTTTGGTTCTTATTTTTTTCTCTTCGTTTTTTTAATACAAAACCTCTTTAATTTATTATTATTATTATTATTTAATTTTTTTTTAAAAAAAAAAAATCGTTAATGTGTCTAAAAAAATTTGTGTTGGGTTTAAATAGTCCGTTAGTGAGTTGACACTACTCTCAATTGACTAACGATTGTTTTACATCTTTAGACACGTTGGCTCCTTCTTCAATGTTAACAATTTTGTATAAATATAGATTTGTTGATTAAAAGTTGTAAGTAACAATTAGTTATTAATTAATTAGAAAAAAGAATAAGGTGAAGAAGTGTGCAATATAACGTGTACTTTTTTTTTATAGATAGAATTATGAACGAAATACTAGAATATATTAGATTGGAGGATATTGAATCACTTCGCAAGTGTTTAATTAGGGAAAAGGATAAAATACCTGATATAATTTTTATAAGATGCTTAAATACGGCGTTAAGTACTAAGAAATACGATACTTTTAAATCGTTATGCGTAGCCTACATCTGTAGGATTGTTGATATGGTACCGTATAATAACGAAGATGTATATACTGATGAAAGCTTTCCTCAAATTACCGGAGAAGATATTAAAAAACGTTTGAAATTATGGTTTAAACTCGTTAAAAGTAAAGTTAAGAAACAAATTGGATCAACCAATCAGGGAACGATTGAATCGAATATGATAATATTTGATAATTTAAACGATACGATTGAATTATGTTTTGCTGATTTTTCGCCAATTAATATTTTACTATTAAAGAATGCAATTGAGGAAAATGATCGATTCAATTTCGATATTATAACAAATAGTAGAGACGTTTCAAAAACGATTTACTCGTTAAGCCTTGTGATTAAAAGTAATTTTGAAGATAGATATAAAATAGTTGTAAAAATGATAAGAAATGCTCCATTAACACTAAGTGTTGTTAGCGATATCTTAGCAATCGAGAAGCCATTTAGCGAATTATTCGATTTTCTAAAAGAATACGATCAGACAAAGAACTATTCGAATATCTTATGTAATAATTGTTTAAGAAATCCTCATAAAGAAATCTACGAAGCGGCAATTAAAAGTAAAATATTACCGTTTATAGAATATAACGCATGCTATTCGTTACTTGGAGATTGCGTATTCTTCGAGGATCTTTTAAAGGATTTCTCCGATATCTATGAATCATTATTCAAAAATATATATTGTTATAGAGAAGAGTTAATATTTTTACCAAGATCTCATACTTTAATTACAATTGCATGTCTTCGTAAAAGATTCAAGTATGAAAGAAATTTCTTCAAGTTAATATTCAATCTATTATTTGACGTTAATCAATTGAATCTCTCTGTAGACGTTCTTAGATTTGGTAAAAATTTTCAAGAGTTATTATATATTATATTAGTTGTTAATGAATATTCATCGGTAATTAATCAAGATGATATTGATATTGCTTATAAATTTATATTTGGTAATGTTAAACGTTTAAGTAATTATTGCTTTTATACAATTAACGAAATACTTGCAACGTTAATATGGTTTGGTCATAGAATTTATAAGATTGAATTGGATGATGAATCAATTGAATTAATGAAAAATACTAAATATATGAATCATTTTTTAAATATTCTCCTTAAATTATCCAATCAGAAAGTGTATAATAAGTACTTTTTTAAAATTTATCGTAAATCTTATATTCTATCCTTACAAGATTTAACAATGATTACAATTAAACATCAAATAAATAAGCCATTTAGATATAATCTACAACATCTTATTCAATCTTCCTATCTACCACCATATTTCTATAATTTGTTAAGTCTTGAATGTCAATTTGAATGGATTCAATCAGTTAAGACAAAAATTTTCAAATTCTTTAAAAACTATCCCCACTTTAATCTTCCATTCTGATTATTAAAAAGAAAAATCAATTAACAACAATAACAAACAAACAAACAAACAAATGAACACAAGTTGACAAACAAGAAAAGAAGATTTATTAATATTTTTTTGTTTATTCGTCTATTCCTTTTTTTAATTGATAATTAATAATAAATATTAATTAGATCATGAGTATCTTTATATGATACTGCATGTATATTATATAATTAGCCTGAGTAGTAATAAACTAAAGAAATATGAGTGACTGTCAATAAAATTTGGTTTACTATTGTCAGCTTGAAACAATTTACCTTTTCTACAATTCGAAAAAGCAGGGAAGAGAGAGACATTTAATTTATTCTTCAAAAGGAATTATGCAACATCTACAACTAATCTATCGTAAAATAAAACTATTTTTCAATACTCCAATAGAGAAAATTGTTGCGGAGAAGGTACGAAAATAGTTCATTTACATTTCTTTTACCGTTTTATTATATATTATAATATATATTTATATAAGTATAGGATGAATTCAAACCTGGTCCAATTGATGTTATGAATGAAGATTATCCCTTAAATGACGCTCAGAAAGATGCTTTTAACAAGCTAAAGGCAATTATCATGGAAGGAGATGATAACGCATTTAAACTAGCATTATTGAATAACGATCACGTTGATTATCATGTAATTGTAAAATGTATTCATACGTGTATTAGATACGAAAAGGACGATACCCTTAAAAATTTGCTTACTAATTATATCCTTGATTTTTACGATATAACAAATCCTGAAGGGAAGAAACTATTGAATGCTCTATATGATAAAACGGCAATATGTCTTATTGAAATGGATAAAGCATGCTTATTTAAATTTATACTTCAAAAACAAATTCATTATCTTCATTCAAATCGTGAAATACCAATTTTCGATGACCTTTTATTTACAATACTTGAACTTGGAAGGGAAGAATGTCTAGAGATTCTTCTAGACAGTTCAGTTTTAAGAGATCACGAATCGGCTTTTGCTCAAGTTCTCAATAGTAAATTAAAGAATAAAAAGACAATATTTTTAAGGATGCTATCCCGAATTGTAAACGATGAATATTTAAATCTTGCAATTATCAGAAATTGCCTCATACAAAAGGTTTATTTGGAAGATTTAAAAGAAGTTGTAACATTTATGGAACTATCGAATGAAGCTAGGAATATATTGTGTAGATATTCGTTAGTTAGTCATAATTTTTCATTCCTTAATTACGGATTGGAGAGTGGATTGTTCAAGCTGACAAAGGAGCACGTTCAATTTTCCATTGAATTTTCATTTTTGAAAGAAATATTAAATAGTCACGAAGAATTCTTTGAACGCCATATATGGCCATTTTTATTATGCCATTTAAAATCGGATCTATTGGATTGTCCATCTCAACTAATAGCAATTTTCAATCATAAAAAATTCAAAGATTGTCAATATTTTAGAAATACGACATTCCAATTGTTATTTCAAAATGGAAGACTTCCAGGATTTTATAGAAGGGAACGAAAACAATTTTGGAATTGGGTTTCATCATTTTGTGTACTAATCCATTATAGTGAAAATTACGGGGGATTATCTCAATACGCTATAAATGATATGTTTGCATTTATATTTAATTATAAACCTGTAGGAAATTCTTTAGTAACCTTCTATGCAAGTTTAGTATCTTGTGTTTTGTGGTACGGTTACTTGTTTACCGATATTAACGTATCGGTATTTTTCTATTGCCAGGTAAAATCGAATAATATCTATTCACGTTTAATATCCCTATTAATGGAAGCTAGTGGACAAAGGCACTTTAATCGTTTTACTAGAAAGAGAGATGGAGTAAATAGTATCATGCCATTAACTAATATGGCTAAATGGTCGATTAGACATAATCTTAAGAGACCGTTTCATTCGAATTTAAAGCAACTATTAAAGGGTCTACCACAAATTATGGAAAATATTATAAGTTTAAAAACGTCAATCGAAAATTTAGATATACCCTGGATGAGTTTTGCAATTGTTGATGATTGCGTAACAATTAATAAAGAAGGAATGAAATGTTCACAGATATTTTGTATTTAAAACAAAAAGAAAGGAAGAAAAGAAAAGTTTTGGTTTTAAATATTTTTTTTTCAATAAATTAAGCATAGTTTCGGAATTTGGTAGTCAAATTTCATAGACTAACTTAGCAGCTGCGGGTAAAATAAGTCAGATGTCGCTACTAAACAATTTATATTTTCTGCGAAACTAACCTGCTTTTTTCCATATCCTTTTTTATTTACTTCTAAGTTTTATCATATAAAATTTAACCAATTGCACAGTTTTCTATGTATAGTTAGGCTAGGAATAGGAAATAGTTACATATTGATTTATGATATATGACGGAGAAAGAGAAAATCGCTTTGGATTTGTTACAAGCAATTAGAGAAGAAGATATAAGATGTTTGCACGGAAGATTAGTTGCCTATTGTTCGGAGATCGACGGTGATCTACTAGAAAAATGTCTATATGAAGCATTGAGGCTTAATAAAGACGAATTTTTTATCTGTATAATAGTTCAATGGTTATGTAAATTGACTATTTATCAAGATTGGTTAATAGAGGAAAGTGTCTATGGCGAATACAGTCGTAAGGAACTAAGAGGATTTTACGATACTGTTGAGGGATGCTTACAAAATCACAATAACAAAGAACTTTTAGAATTTTGGAGAAAGTTAAAAACTATAAAAAAATGCGAAGATATATTTGGTTTGCTGTTTCAAAAAGTAATTCAGCAAGAGAATCGTGACTATTTCGACATATTTATGCGTTTAAAAATAATAAGAATGAACGAAGATACACCAGTTATGATATTAAAAAGTAAGTTTGATGATAAAATAAAAATCGCTAAATTATTTTTTAAAAGTTACAATTGGAATGATGAAGATTCTTGGTTATATCTGATTTACGAAATAAATGATCCACCCAATTCTCAGAAACAACTTCGAATGCTAGCTAATTGTTTTGAAAAAAGGATAGATCTATACGATTTAAGAAAATTAATGGCTTGTCATAAAAAGACAACAAATCAATTTAGAAATTTTATCAAATTATTATTGCCAAAACTAGATTTTGAATATTTTTTGGAGTTAATGAATCATAAAGTATTCGAATTTAACGAAACAGTTGCTTTGGCATCCCTCGAGTGTCAATGTACATTTTTAAAGGAATTATTAAAACATTATGGTTCACTTTATCTTGAAGTAATAGAGAATATAAACCATGGATTATTCGGTACTAAACCAGAACCACTTTCATACAATTTATATACAATATTTAAAGAAACTTTTAAAAGTCAGATGCATAAGAATATAGTTTTTGATTATTTCGTTACAAATATTATACCTTGTTATCAAAATGAACAAGAGCTTTCTTCAGGACCCGATTGCTGGTATTCTCTCTTCGTTCTTATTAGATTTAGTCAAGATGGTGCAATATTTTCCGAATTGATACGGAATTACGTATATCTCTTTTTAAAGAAAAAGGCTGAAGATAGACTAAATTATCCAGTTTCCGAATCGAAAAGGATTACTACGTTTATTGCAACAATGATATGGCACGCTTTCTCAACTGATTATTTCCTATTTTTACACGATGAGACTAACGAATGCTTTGATTTTTTGAAAGAGCAAAATTTTCCATTCGAAATATTAATGTTAGCCAGTGATCAATCCTACTTTAATAAATTAGTTAAAATTCGTAAAGAAGCACGTCTAATGTCATTAAAAGAGATGGCAAGATGGACTTTAAGAAGAAATATAAGAAAACCATTTCATGATAATCTAATGAAAATGATAAATGACTTGAAATTACCATTTTTAGTTGAAAAAATGCTTAACTTGCGAGAAATTATGCAAATTCATGGACTTTGTTGGAAACAATTCCAAGTTTCAAATGGTGAATTTGTTGTCTATGTTAAAATATAATGTACTTTTACATTATCTATACTTTCTATTTTTAGTTGGCGATTTCTCTTTTACCTTCTTCGTGACTATTTACATAGACGTTTCTCTCTCTCTCTCTTCAAATCTTTTATCTTTCGCCTCTACTCTCTGTTTTGATGGAAGAATAAATAAATTATTTGAACGACACCATATATACTTTTACCTATTCGTGACGAGAATAACAAGGTTTTTCATCTAGATAAAAGAAACATTAGAGATCTCATAAATTCTATGATTATGTCGTGGAAGAAGAAGGTCAAAGTTAATTTTATTTTGTACAATGAAGCGCTATCGTTAACCTTTCTGGTAACAAATCTCATTAAATAAAGATTTACCGTTTTCAATTAGGTGAGCTGTGTCCAACATAAGATATACAAGTATCTTCTTTAAAGGTTAACTTTGATAGTATTATAGGAATTAGCGCCGACTGTGCAAAGAGAAATATAATATAAATCTACTGCAATATAGTATGAATAATTGCAGTATTGATAAAAAAAACAACTCGAATAAGTCTTTTTCAGCTAGGTTATTATAAAACAGCATAACAAATTAGTTTTAATTATATATCTTGTTAAAGACAATTAGTGATTGTTAACGCCATTTATAAGAAGATATTTTTAGTGATTTTAGCATCTATTAGAAAAGTAGAGATGGTTTTGCCAGTAATCTAAACAGTGATGCGTCTACAATTATTATACTTGTCACGATAGTATCTCCTGCAGTTGCACCACTGGATAACTCCCTTTGCTTATCAAAAAATCTAAATGGATAAGAAAGGCATAAGGAGGAAGAGAGAGAGCGCGCGAGGAAGAGAAGTAGATTGATTGTGTAGATACGAAAAAAAAAATGGGTCAAAAAAATAAAATACTTCATTAACTATTTTTATTTTTAATTTAAAGTTTTATACAGACAAGAATAAACGTTAAACTAAAAAGAAAACAAGAAATAAAAAGGTTTTACTTAACATTTTGACATTATTTGATATATTAATAAACAATAATTCAAATATAGGATAATCCAATAAATTCAGGAGATTTAGCAAATATATCGGAATCATTTTCAATACATAATTTATTGTTAATAATTTCAAAGTCAATTTTAGGGATATCAACTCTTTCTACCTGTTTTGCCGGATTAATAAGATTTTCAACTGAGAAGGGAATATTACAAATTTTAACAAGGTTTTTCAAATTTTTTTGAAATGGCCTTTTTATCTTCTCTCGGATTGTTCTTATAGCCATTGCTCGAAGGGTCATTAGACGGCATCTTCCGGTTGATTCTTTTAAAAGATAGTTGAAATTAAATTGTCCTGAAGTTTCAATTAGTAATTCCAACGTCTTCCCGTATATTTCATCCTCTTTTATTAAATCAAAGAAACGTCTTGGAAGCTCGAGAAACGTAAAAGTATAACCGTAATAGACCAATGTTGAGATTAACCTTGAGAAATACAACCTAAAACGTTCGTGTAAACATAGAGACGCCATCATTAGAGAGTTAAACGCGAAATCAATAATTCGACGGGGAAATCCACCGAATTCTTCGGATTTATCCAACAACACGCAAAAGGAGTGGAGCCATTTTGGACTGTTTAACCTCTCATTTGGACGTAATAGAGATATAGATGCATGACGAAATAATAGTTCAAAAAATAGATTTCTATGAAATTGATTGCCACTAAATTGGGGATGTTGAGAGATAGCTAGCAGACTTGACGATTCGGGAAGAATATTCTTCATCACGTGGCAAGATAAAATCGTAGTAAAGTACGACTTGTAAATGTCGGGGAAACGGCTTAACAGATAATCAAGAAATTTACAAGGAAAACATATTGACTGCCTTGCATCTTCCTCAGAGAAATCTATTAAGCCGATGTCCAAGACATGCTGGAGTAAATCGTGTCGATCGCATCGCATAACATAGTAACTAAGGTATTTTTTGTCCAATTTTTCCATTCTTAGTAGTTGTAGAGCTTGTTTGATGTCATTAATGCTAGCCTCGGTATTAAGACAAGCCATAACTATATGCTGGTTAAGTTGATCCTCATCTTCGAATCTTGATAACAATTCATCCATAAATTGAATTTTTCCTTCAAACTTACTATTCATAATGAGAGAGAATACCATATAATTTCTCTCCAGTCCAGTAAAATTTACCAAAATCTCAAAGCATTCCCTTCTATTCAACTGAGCAGCAATTCTTAAAAGCTTTTCGACAAGGAATCTCTCTTTAAATAGTAAATTTTGCGTTCTTTCTTCCCAAATCTCTAGCATTTTTGGTCTATCAAATTCAATTATATCATGTCCTATATTTATGTAAAATAATTTCAAGGACGATCGCAAAAAGTTAATCCCAGTTTTATGTAGATGAAATAAACATTCAATTACCAAAAATTCAAATACTTTAGGACGATTATCTCTAATAGCCTCTTTTAAATATCTCTCAAAAATCAATTCGTCAACTAATCCTCCCTCAAAGACATTATCAAGCTGTACGAGAAAATAATCAATATTATATCTTAACTACACTAATCTCTCTCTCTCTCTCTCTCTATCTCTCTTCCTGTCATTCTCTTTTTCTCAACAAAAAAAAAAATAACTCAAGCACTCACATTGTTCCTTAATGACGGAAAGAGCATATCATCAGTTGGCACACTATCACGATTTCTCTGTTGTTTGTAATATTTTTACAAGTCATATCATTTAATGTATAATAACAGTATCAAAGTTTATCTTATTGCAAAGTTCTACTTGATTTTAGAACATAAACAAACTTAATATAAGAAAAAAAAATCTTACAGTTGATCTTACGATGCTTGAAATTCCTCCCATAATTATTACTCCTTAACAATATTATTAAAACCAAAGGAAGAGGAAGAAGATGATGATGAAGGAGATGAAGAAGAAGAAGAAGAAGAAGAAGAAGAAGAAGAAGGAGGAGGAGGAGAAGAAGATGGTCAGAATATAAGCCTATATATTATATATATATATATATATATATATATATATATATATGTACGTATGTTTTTCTTTTCCTTAAAACGTTCAACCATCAAACAAAACCAGTTTTCTAAACGAAATGATGATATAGAATGAACTTTTCTTTGATTCTCTTTTTTCTGTACATTATTGAATAGAGTACTTTCAACATTTAAGGTTAGGTATCCTTTTTTTTTGAAACTGAAAAAAAAAGAAACAATCACAACCATATTAAAACATTAGAATTCTCTTATCCATCCCTTTCTTTTATGATAGTTTCTTATTGTCTCAAACAAACAAGATAAATACAATGTTAAGTTTAACATTTGAAATTAATTTTAATATTAAAAAAGATTGTGTTTTTATTATTTTGGCGGGATAAAAAGTATATTTTAACCTTTAAAACTAATAGAAAAATAGGGAGAAAACACTCAAACAAGAGAAATTTAATATGAACCAAATTAAATCCAATGATATAAAGTTTATAGAGCATAAATAAGGAATTAAAGTGAGTAATTGATTTCTTTTTTAGGTATATTCTAAAAAAAAATTGTTTTTAACTAATGGACTCTCGATTTCAATTTAATTTGAGCTATTTATAAATTATTAGGGGCCATTACCCTTTCAGTAAGTAATACCTTGACCTATATTCTAAAGTATTCTCTTCCTAATCTCCTAAAAGTTCTTGTATATATATAGACTAAATTATAAACGTATAAAATATTACAATTATAATATACACCTTTCGCTAGTAAATATTATCATATAAATAATCTTTTCTCCTTGGAGAGATACCTCAAAAGTGCTTTTACGTTACTCTGATCAAAGTTGCATAATCCTTTAAAAAACAAAGAAAAAGGAAGGTGCTAGTGCTTGTAAGTTATCATAAAATTAAAAAATAACTAGCTAATGAAGCATGCCTAAGTAGCTTCATTCAAAAATATTCTGTTACTTGATTTAATGATAAGCACTCAAAAGTACTAATTAGAGAGAGAGAGAGAGAGAGAGAGAGAGAGTTATGATACTCTCTTATTTTCCTATCATTCTATTCATATTACTTCACATCTTTTTTGACATGTGAATCAATAACTTACTTTTATATAAAAGTTTGCCAAAAATTAGATTGAAAATGTAAAAAGCTTGCCGTAAGTAGCTTTTTGCATTGATTTTTCTTCTTTTTTCCCTTTTAACTTACTTACTAAAGAAAATACACAAGGAATTTGTTATTGAAAAGATAATTTCAATTATATCAATTAAAGTATATACTAAATGGCTTTCGCATTCAAAATATATTGGCGAAAATCGTGACGTTATAACGCTTCGGTACTAGTTTATACGCCTAATTTATAGAAATGGTTTTCTTTGAGAAAGGGAGATGTGTTTTTTTTTTCTTCTTCTTCTTGCAGTACAAAATGGCCAAATAAAATTCCCGAACTGTATATATTCTACAGACAAAATTTTTACTGTTAATCAATACAACTCTTGTGGGTTGTTGTTTGTCATACCGACCAAACACACTATAATCGATTAGTGTTATCAACAAATTGTACGGAAATACTGACAGATATCAGCTTTTTATCTCTTCCAGGGAAACTCAACAAATTTTATTTTTTAGACCATCTTTATGACAAACATTACAGTTTATTGGTTATTTTAGGAGCCTATTACAAAGCTTCATTAGGCATCATGTTAAATTAAGTACAAAAAATCAGAATATACTATATATCGTGAAGGAATATTAGGTAATTATTACTGTAGATTGAAAATCCAGTGTCATGAAATTTTTCTAGGCCTAACAGCTTTCTTATAGGGTTAGAGTGAATGGAGTAAAGTGGTTAGTTGATAAAGGAATAGGCTAAAACGAGTAGTGTAGAATAGAAAAAGAACTCTTATTTTGGGACTGAAATTGTAAAGGAACTGTTTCTATTTATCTTTTCTTCCCTATTTTCCCGGAACAACTGATCAAAGAATTACATAGGATTAGATTCTAAAATGGATTTTACAAAGACGCCAGAAAGAGGAGAGTCAGCGAGGGGGGGAAGAGAAGAAGGGAAAGAGGAGAGAAGTGAGTTATCTTTTGAAAAGTGAAAAACATATTCCACGGTGTAAAGTTTAATAAGTATACCAATAATTAGTTTTAATACAAAAGATAACAATTATGGGTGGGTGTTGTAAAGCTCACAAATATATCAAATAACTCCTTAGACTATCCTCTTACAGCCCATTTGCCCTACCGCACAGGAATAATGCAAAGAAAAATCATTTTAATGTACCTATATATCATACTAAGGAGAAAAAACGATTCCCAATTATCTTGGCTTGGGAATTCAGTATCGGGGACTAATAAAGAATCTTCTTTTTTTATAAAAAAAAAAACTAGTTTATTACTCTTTAAGGTAGCTGCTAAACCTGTAATCTTATCTCTCCTTCTTATACATTTTAATTAATCAATTTACTGGATAAAATTACTTTGCAGATGTAAATTTCCAGCTAAATCTCTCATATAAACATGACATAAGACGATAGTAAATTTTTCTTATTCTACCATGAGCTTTCTTATTCATAGAGTTTGCACAGATCCCGGCAAAGGAATGAGTTTGTCACGTATATTTGTTCCTTGAGAGGAAATTGGTGAAATTTGGAGCTATTAACTCTTTGGCAAAAATACTGTTAGAATATTAAAGAAGATATATAACTCTAGGCCTCGGGCAACAAAAAAAAAGCTTCGATTGGTAAAGGCTCTTTGAAGTTGTTGATGTTGGTCATAATACAATTTAGCAATTGGATAAGTGCGCTATTTTTGATATTCTTATTTACAATCTCTGTTATAATTGTTTGTTATCATCATCAAAAATACTTTTTTACCCTCATTTACCTAAATTTTTTATTATGTTTCATCTGATTCTCTTCCTTATTTACAAATTGATTAAATGTCTTGTTCGGTTGTTTGTTTGTTTGTTTGGTTTTTTTTTATTAAAAAAAAGTTCTCTTCTTTTTTTTATTCTTTACTTTTCTTCTACAAGAAAAAACTACTATTTCTCTTCCTTTTTCATAGACGTCGCGTTCGTCAGCTACGCAGTTAATCGTGCGTCGCCTGACAAACAACGACCTTCTATGCTCTTCTTCAATCGCTACTCACACAGAGAGTAAAAGAAAAATAACTGAATAACTAAGATATTTCTTTTGAAAGTAAGATTGGCAAGAATAATCCAAAATTGTGGGAATTTTCACCTTTTCTACTCTATTATCATCATTATAAGGTACTGTAACAGTTTATTATCCTAATTAGCCTTATTGACACCCTCTGCTATGAAATTATTTAAGTTTTTATATGTTCGTTTCGTAGGCAAGAGTAACAATTTTTGTTTTCATTATATCGTTGTTTCTCTCCTCTCTCTCTCTCTCTCTCTCTTTCTTTTTTTCTTCTTTGAAAAATATAGGAGGATTATCTTGTATGAATAATTCCAATATCAAACATATTTTATCTCTCTAATTCATTACGCCAGACTTGATTATATAGTCAATTTAAGAGAGGAAAGCAGGCGTATGAAAAGGCTGTCGTATCAAACTTATCAATAAATAGACCGTTTACTTTGATAATATAAATGTTCAATTGAACAAAAACATGTTTTATTACAGAAATACACTTTAAATATCTAAACTATAGCAATAAATAACTTTTAACAAATTGATTTGTATTTATAAAACATTGTTAACAATCTATTTAATAATAAACATTTCTTATAGTTATCATATTTAGTTTATTGACAAACATAAATAGATTTTAAACGTTCTTTCATCCAGTATTGATCCTATAATAGATCAATTTTGTTGTAAGAAAATTATAAATAGACAAGATAAAAATCAGATATTAAGTAAGTAGTATAAGTGACAGATAACAGTAGTTTAGGGAAGAAACATCTGAATATAATTTTTTTTATCTTTGCAAGTAAGATTAAGAAGAAACATAAGAGAAACTTTGCTTTAAACTATAAATAGATAGGCTGTTTTTTTTCCCTTATAAACCTATAGTAAAATGTTGCAATACAAGCCAAAATCGTTACTAGAGGCAAAATTTTCATGATGCGTGTCTTTCCCTTTTTAGCCTTATTTAAATAAAAGAGAGTATTCCTCTACAGCTTCATCAAATTGAGAGTATACGTTATTCATTTATATTACATTTTTTTAATCATAAATTACTTTCATTCCATCTAATGTCTCTCTCTCTCTCGTCTCTCTCTCTCTAAATGATGCTAAATCTATCCTGCATACAAATACAAAATTTTTGGAATGCATTATTCTCGTTCCAGGCTATTATTAAGGTTGGCTTGTTTGTTACCATCGGGTCATTTATATGCATCATATTTTTTGTTGACACATGGAAATTATTGGATTTGATATATAGGCTTTTAATAACATTAGCTTGCATAAAATGTAATCTTCAGGTCTGTTTAGGATAAATCTTTCGTATTAATTCTTGTATAATATAATAAATCTTTATCATGTTGCTCCTTGGGAAAATGTAAGAATTGAGATAATATTGACAAAAACTATCAAGAAAAGGGTTAATAAACATTCAAATACAATTAACATAGACCTTAATAGGGCTAGACTGTATCGTTGAAAGCTCTCATCTTTACTTATTTAGGACATTGGTACTTTTCTTATTCATCCAGCCTTTTCCAGTCAAAACTAATTTACATATTGGGGAGAGAGGGGGTGTATATCACCGATTATAAATAACAATTAGTGATGCAATTGCTACAAAACGTAAAAAAAAGTACTGTATTTACAATTGCTAAATGCAATAAACGTTAAGAAACAGCATAGTTATGTGATTAGTTTCGTTAGATTGATTTGTTTTTTGTATAAAATAGCACTCTTCATTTTGAAAGTAATAGTAAATTACAAGTCTATACAAGTATCTCTTTTGGTCTTGGATCTAGTAGAGTATGTAGAGGAACTGGTGCAGTTAAAATTTCTTCTGTATTTCTTGGTAAATAACGTCCTTTATAATCTTTTGTCTGATTTCTTTTACGATACCAAAGATAGAGCACTAAGAGTGCAATTAGAATTAGCAATAAAATTAAGGTTAAGGCAACAATAAGTCCTACAGATGTGGATGATTCAGCAATAGTAACATCGCATGTTTTTCCAGTCCAATTATTGGGGCAAGTACAGTTCCAATCACCCAATAGAGACAAACACGTTCCACCATTCTTACATGGTACACTATCGCAGAAGTCAATAAATGTTTGACATTGGACTCCAGTCATTTTTTCATTACAATTACATTTAAAAGAATTTGATAACACTACACACGTTGAACCAGATCCACAGGGATTGGATGCGCATGGATTATTCGCATCTTTGCAATCTGTTCCAGTCCAAGACTTAGGGCAAATGCATTTAAAACTGCCAATGGAATTTAAACAAGTCCCTCCGTTCAAACACTTGGTTGATTCTAAGTTACATTCATCTATATCATTTTCACACAAACTGCCAGTCCATCCATCACCACAGGAGCATCTAAATGATCCAATAGTATTTATACAAGTACCGCTATTTAGGCACGGACTTCTAGCGCATTCGTTAATATCCTCTTGGCAAGTTAAACCCTGATATCCACTGCCAGTACAATCGCAATAATAAGATGGAGATATTCTGGAGCAATTACCGACGCATTCTCTTAGTTGGCAAGGTTCATCGTGCCAGCCACACGATTTAACTATGGACGAACAAGAGCATCTTCCCGTGTATAAACATTTACCCTTATTGTGACAAGGCTGAGTAAAGCAGGAATCTATGATTTCATTACAAAATTGACCTCCGTAACCGGGCAAACATTTACATGTATAATTTCCTAAACCATCAACGCACGTTGAACCGTTCTCGCATACTGATGTTAAGCAATCGTTAATATTCTCTTCGCATGTCTTCCCAGAATAGAAACTTGAACATTGACAACTATATTCAAATTCCTTTTGGGAAGGTATACATTTACCAGAATTTCGACATGGATTCGAAGGGCATCCTCTTCTGTCCATTTCACAGTGGACACCTTCATAGCCCCTTTGACAATTGCAAGAATATGAGTTTACACCTTCTATGCAATTTCCTCCATTTTTGCATATATTTGGTTTACAGTCAACAATATCTTGATTACAATCTTTTGCTGTCCAACCTGGCAGGCAGGAACACTGATAATTTTGTCCAATAGTTGTACAGGTTGCATTGTTTTGACAAGGAAATGATTTACAAACATCGGCTAACAGTTCGCATTGCTCACCTTTCCAGTCAGAGGTACAACTGCAAATAAAATCATTTCCTGATCTTGAGCAAGTGCCATTGTTTTTACATGGATTCTGTAAACATTTATCCTGTAATTCGCAAGTATCTCCGTACCAGGGTCCCTTACAATTGCATTTAAATGTCTTAGAATCGATATTTGAGCAAATAGCGCTATTCATACAGGGCTTGCTGGCGCATGGTAATAGTATTTCACACAGTTTTCCGTCTGTATTAATGGGACAGTCGCACACCCAAGTAGAGTTTACTGTTTTGCAAGTTCCATTATTGAAACAAGGTGATTCCAGGCAGGGATCTCTTTTCGATATACATTGATAAGTGCGCCATATATTCACACAATCTTCATCTAGATTACAAGGCTTCGCCCTACAACTATCAGTTGATTCGCATCCCGTATTATATGGCCCATTTATTTGAGCTTTTATACCATCTTGCTGATTATCTACAGAGAAAGGAATAATTTTTTCGCCAATTCGAAAATCTTGCAAACAACCAGAGAAGTGATTTGCGCTGGTTGCTTGGCTAATTTCCTCTCCTCCCAAAAATATTTGTAATTCTTCAAATCTATCCTTTTTCCAGATAACAATATTTTCTCCAAGAGTAATCACCTTATTATCTAAAGATAATTGAAAAGTAGAATTAACAAATTTCCAATCAACTTTATGCCAGCTTCCTCTTCCGTAGTTTCCTACGTCTTGCTGATAACTTAAACTATTAAAGTACACTTGAATATTTAATATTCCCGAGGAAGAAAAGAGTCTTAGATAATCTGGAGATTTGTTTCTTATTGGAAAAATCATGCTCAATAGAGTACCAGAGGAATTTAACATTCTAAAACTAACAGATCCATAATCATCAAACGAGAAGGTGGTTGCATTAACCGTGAATAATAAGTAGTTATTTACTCCATTAAAGGAAATCGGTAAACTCTTGGTACAATTAATACCCGACCAACCAGCTCGACAAAAACATTTAGGATTCAACCACTCTATTTCGCATAAACCATTAGAGCAAGGTGAAGGGAAACATGCTGAATCGCATGATCCTATGGGATTTGGCGGATCGTTTCCAAAATTGGAGCTATAATTACCATTAAGTGCAACATCTATTTCGTTATATTTTAAATTTTTTACGCAACCATTGATAGATTTTGTAATCAGTGGGGGATTTCTAGTTTTCCATATATTTGTGCTTGAATGAGAGTGGAGATCTCCTAAATAGATTGGCATTTGAATTTGAAGATTACTAATACTGTACTTGACATCATCTAAGAATTTTTCACCATTATTTATTCTAACAGCCAGCTGATTTCTTGTTATTGTTAAATCAATTTTAATCCATCCAGTTTTAGTATCGTGAATAATCGTTGATACTAAATCTCCTCCTCGTGCTATTACGTGAATTCGTACAGTTTTATTATCGGGACACGATATGGCTAAAGGCTCTGAGGTGAGAGTGTATAAAGCTAAGCCTTCGGTAATAGTCGAAACTTCCATACTCAATTTAGTAATTGCTGTAGAGCCAGGCAGAAAAATAAATTCACCATTCTTAAGGTTCGTTGAATATTTATTCTGACATGTTTTACCCCTATTTTAGGCGAAAAGGATTAAAATTTAATGTAAAACCAAATAAGTGTAATGAAAAATTACCCGAATCCTTTCGAACATTTGCAACTGATCTCAGTCCAATTATCAATGCAAATTCCATCATTTTGACAATAATCATCAGTACATACAACCGGATTGGGACATCCAGGCTTCAGGTTTGACTCAGTAGAATTGGGCGGAATTAAGTTGAGGTTAATGCCATCTATTTTCAAATTCTGAAATATATATATATATATATAGTCTTTGATTATATTAATGATAATAACTTACTGATAAACAACCCTTAAACTGATTCGAAGATCGTAAAATGCTTCTTATGTAAGCATCAATTGTTGGAAGTCCACCAACGTAAATATTATCAAATTTCCTCTCTACTTTGAAAGATTTACTCTGCTGGAAACAATGCGGACCGCCATTACAAGTTACTGGTTGAGTAGTTAAACTTATGGAATTCTCGTAAATTTTAACTGAACAATCGATATCCACAATCCCATTTAATTTGACAAGATTAATTTGAAGACGAATCAATGCTTGATTAGAGGATAAAGAAACAATTATATATTCGTTGTATAACTCGATTATGATGTTTTGGTTTGATCCGAAGAGACCAAGAATAAAGCCACTTAATACAGATGTCTTTAAATTAAACTCTATGGTTACTATAGGATTAATAGCTCTTTTTTTGCGAGTTTTATCAGGAAATTGCAAAATTGTGAACGATTTCCCATCGAAAGTTGCTGTGGTGACAACTTCACAACGATTTCCACTTATTCCTTGAGGGCATTTACACGACCACGACTTACCCCTTTCCATACACTCGCCACCATTTAAACATGGTCCAGATGAGCACTCTGATATATTTAATTCGCAATTCGATCCAGTAAAACTAATTGAGCAATTACAACTATAACCATTCACTTGATTAACGCAAGTACCATTATTGAAACAAGGCTGTGACTGACAGTTGTCAATTGGAATTGAGCAAGTAACACCGCTATAACCTTGAGGACATGTACATCTGAAAGAATTAACATAATCTGTGCAAGTTGCCCCATTAGCGCAAGGGTTAAAACTCTTGCATTCGTCTATGTCAATACTACAATTTTTTCCAGCAAATCCAGGAGGGCAGGAGCATTGATATCCTAAAATGAAAACAAGGATTAGTGAGACAATTTAACCTTAAAGGCTATAAACTGTACCTGTTATCAAGTTTTTACATGTAGCATTATTTTGGCAAGGATTATCAGAGCAATCCGTAACTCTCGTATCACAGTCTCGTCCTATATAATTGGGCAAGCAGGAACATTTATACGATCCATTTTCTTCAGTGCATGTCGAATTGTTTTTACAAGGTTGTAATTGACAAGGTCTTATTTGATTTTCACATCTATTTCCTGTATAAAAGCTACTGCATTCGCATTTAATCGTTGAAGATTCGTTTCTGCAAGTTCCATTATTATTACATGGATTCGGTTCGCAGGCGTTCGTTTGTTCCTCGCATCTCGAACCACTAAAACCAGTTTTACAGCGGCATAAAAATTGAGACCCAATTCTCTCTTCACATTGTCCATTGTTCAGGCAAGGATTAATAGCGCACTCCTTAATATCAATTTCGCAATTTTTTCCTGTCCAAAATGGATTGCAAATGCATTTGTAGTCACCCATTTCGTCAACACATAGACCTCCATTTTGACACGGTTTCGCAACGGAGCATTCGTCGACATTTACAAGGCAAGTTCTACCAGCCCATCCTGACGCACATTGACAGCTAAAAGTCGAAGTAGTCTTTGAACATGTTCCATTATTATTGCATGGATTAATATCACAACCATTTGAGTCGAATTCACAATACTTCCCCGTCCATTTGGGTGGACATGTACAAGTGAATCCTCTCCTTCCGTCTGTCCACTCGTGGCAAGTACCAGAGTTTTTGCACGGATTTGATCTACAATCGTATACATCTCCTTCACACCTTTCGCCGATAAAACCATCTTGACAAGAACACTTGAAACCAATTGAAACTCTTGCATCACGAGTACAATTGCCTCCGTGTAAACATGGATTTGGGAAACAAACGTCTGTATCAATTTCGCACCTTAATCCTTCGAAAGGATAAACACAACTGCATGAATATTTTTCATTTGTACTCGTGCAAGTACCGGAATTTAAACAAGGAGAAGAAGAACATTTATCGGCTAATTCGGAGCAATTTTTACCCGTTTTGCCTTCAGGACAATTACAACTATATCCGTTGACTTTATCGATGCATACTTGAAAAGGTAGACAGGGTTGAGATTTGCATTCGTCTTCGTCAATTTCACATAATGCACCTGAGAATCCGGATGGACATGTACAATTAAAAACTCCTATAGAAGGTTCTGTACAAGTTCCCCCATTCTTACAAGGAGTTGATGAACATTCATTAAAGTCTATAAGACAATTTGTCCCTGAATAACCGGCTTTACAGCTACAATTGAAGGCATTAATTAAATTGTGGCAAGTTCCACCATTGTAGCAAGGAGAGGATGCGCATTCATCTATTTCATCTTCACAATTACTGTGTTGATATCCAGGTTTACATAGGCACTTATAACCGCCCTTTTGTTCTTCTAAACAAATTCCATTCTTACAAGGATTAAAAAATTTACATCTCCTTACAACAGCTTCGCATCTATCACCAATAAAACCATCTTTACATTTACAACTAAATGCATTTCGTTGATTTGTACAAGTTCCCTCAAAGAAACAAGGATTAGAAGCACATTCGTCTAAGTCCTGTTCGCAATTTTTTCCTGTCCATCCGGAAGCGCATATACAACTGTAGCTGCCTGGTGTATTTTTACATTGAATATGATTTCTACAAGGCAACGAAATAGCACATTCGTCAATATCTACTTCACATCTGGAACCTGTCCATCCAGGTAGACAGGAACACTTAAAAGCTGCTAACTCGTTTTGGCATGTTCCACCATTCAAGCAAGGATTAGAAGCGCATTCGTTTACGTCCTCTGTACAAAATTTTCCCTTCCAACCCGATCTACATATGCAAGAAAATGAATTTAAACCATCTGCACATCTAGCTCCATTACGGCATTGTTGATTTCCGCCATTAATGAGACAGTCGTCGATACTCTCATTACACCTTTTACCCGTCCATCCGGTTTTGCAGTCACACTTGTAGACATTGGTTCCATGTGTACATGAACCACCATTGTAGCAAGGACTACTAGCACATTCATTTACATCAATAGAACAATCGTTTCCAGTCCATCCATCCTTACAACTACATTTGAATGAATTTGTTCCTTCAATGCACGTACCGTTATGTTGACAAGGTTGAGAATGACACTCTTTCACATCCTCGTCGCATTTTAATCCAGTCCAACCATCTACACATTTACAAGACCATTTATTTCCTCCATTAATGCATGTTGAATTATTTAAACATGGATTAGATAGGCACTCATTATAGTCTTGATCACAATTTCTGGCTGTCCACCCTTTAACGATTACGTAATATAGGATCAACTTTCATAAAATTTATTTAACAACCAATCTAAATGTTACCTGGTTCACACGTACAAGAATATTGAGCAATTAGATTATTGCACGTCCCGTGTACACAAGGTGCACTTGAGCACTCATTAATATCAACCGTACAGCGTTTCCCAGTCCATGCTGGAGAGCACTGACATTTAAATGAGTTAACTAGATCTGTACATGTTCCAGAGTTAGCACATGGATTTGGTAGGCAGTCGTCTATATCAGTTTCGCATCTACTTCCTGTAAAACTAATTAGAGAAGAAACTCTTTAACTCTCGCTCGAAAATTTTACGGTATTAAGTTTTAGAAAACTCACCCTGGTTTACAAGAACAGGTAAAGGAATTCGTACCTTCTAAGCATTCGCCGTTTTTACCGCAAGGATTACTAAGGCATTCCTTCTTATCTTCGTCGCAATTCTTTCCAATCCAACCGTCGGTACATACACAGGTATATTTATTTGGTCCGTTTACACAAGTACCTCCATTTTTACAAGGTTTCGTAAGGCACTCGTCAATATCCTCTTCGCAAGTGCGTCCTGTCCATCCAGGACTACATTCGCATGAAAATGCATTTTGAAGATTGTTACACTTAGAATTATGCTTGCAAGGTGTAGAGGCACATTCATTTACGTCAGTCTGACATCGGACACCTGTTTGAATGAATAATAATATTATTAATAATAATAATATAAAAAACAACAATAACAAATAATAGGTAATTTGGAAAGCTTTATATGAGATGATGCTGTAACTAAAAGGATGTACAAACCATTAGGAAATGATAGAAAAATTACGGAAAGAACAATTAACATTCTAGTAATGAAAGAACAGAAGTAACAGATCAGCGGCGTGTATTGAAATAGGCGATTAGCTACGGAAGGGATTAAAATCGATAAATGAAAGAAATTGATGTTTGCCTGATGTTGTTATGGCAGCTGCTTTGCTCTTAAAAAAAGAAACAAAAAGTGTTCCTACCTTGCCAACCGTTTGAGCATGAACAAGTGAAAGCGTTCACTAAATTTAAGCATGTTCCATTGTTGGAGCAAGGATTTGAAATGCATTCGTCAATTTCTGTTGAACATTTCTGGCCAGTGAAGCCAGCAAAACAACTGCAGGAATAACTCCCTGGGGAGTTAATGCATTGTGAATTTTTTGAGCATGAAGTCGGTAATAGGCACTCGTCTATAAATTTCCACAAACGAAAAGTAAATTATGATTATTCGGTTAGATTAAAACGCTCAAACCTTTATCAATTGTACAGTTTTTGCCAGACCACCCTTCTTTACAAGTACAAGATAGAGTACCGTCAATTTCAGAACATGTTCCATCGTTGTCGCAAGGATTGGGTAAACAAGGATCTCTCTTCGAGCAATTTTTATCCGTATATCCGGTTAAACATTGGCACTTGTAGTCATTAATAAGATCCTGACATTTTCCTCCATTGAGACAGGGAGATGGAGAACAGTCATCAATATTCAAGCAACGTAATGGGTTAAAATTATCTACTCTCCTAAAACCACTAGAACATTCGCAAACAAAATTGCATGTTTGAGAAGGAGATTGGCACTTTGTTTGGCAAGATAAACTAGGCGAGCATTGTCCTGATTGTATCAAAGACGAAGATGAATAAAAAGCTTTTGACAAAAATAATTTAATTACCAAAAACAATTTCATTGGACTGTTTAGTTTGTGTTTGCAAGTTAACAGTTGGGGCCGGTTCAATGATTTGATTATAAGTCACAAATTTTGGTGCTTCCTGACAACTAGGCAAAGCTGTTTTAGCTTCAATAGGAAGAGTTGAAGGAAGTTTTGAAGGGGGAGCTCCTCCAATGTGTAAAGAATTGGCGTTAAGGGTAAAAGCTGCTGTTTGGCTTCCTTTAAGAACACAACGCAGTTTATATTTTGAAATATAGACTTGCTGTAGAAGTAAAACTTACCATAAGTGACACGCAGTAGAAACCTAGCTGCTTCATCTGTTAATTCCGCTATGTTTCCAGTACGTACAATGCGAACTGACTTCCAATTTCCGTCGTTAAAGTCATTCCTGGATGTTAAACCAACAGCAGGTACACCTGTTCCTCTTGTGTTTAATGCAATAGCTATTCTTCCATTGGATAGGTAAATGGCCAAGTAAGCTGGCCCTTCCAATAAACCAATAAGTCCATCCGGAGCTTTCGTTCTGAACTTTACGGATAAAATAGTTCTCGTTGTTGTCTCTACAGGAACGTCTAATGTCGCGTACGATAGAGTTGATTTGATTGTTGCTATTGACGGTTTAATGCATATATGCTTTGGACAGGGAGAGATAATAGCATTCTTTTCATCAGCATCGTCAATATTCAGGCTAATTGCCGATGTTGACAAACTAGTTAGACAAACTATAGGAAAGGCTGTAAGTCTTTCAGTATATAAACGTAAATTACTGGCACTTTTATAGCCACCTGTAAAATATGTAACAAAACTGAATCAATAATGAAGATAACATAATTAAATAAAGTTTAAGTGACAAACCTACTAAAACTAGACCATTCTGTAGTTTATTTACATCTAATCCCAGACCAATAGAAACTAAATATTCAACAGTAGCAACTTGACCATTTACGTTTGCTATTGTTCGTACTCTAGAGTCAAGATTGTATACATTGACAGTATTAGTTGTATTAGGTGAAAGATTCGCCTTTATTAATAATTCTATAACAGTATTTGAAGTCTTCCATTCCAAGTAAAAGTTGCCTAGAGAGGAAGTACGATATAGAATATACAGTTTGTATATAATACGAGAAACGATGGTGTTGTCATAAAAAAAAGTATATCTTCTTTACCTGAAACAATTCCTGCAGCAAAAAAGAAATCTTCACCACCTTCAGTATATAATAGCAAGCCTCCTTGATCATTACAATAAACAAAGGAGAATGAAATACTTCTTTCTAATCCGCTTAGAGTCTTTCTATTCCACAAGGCATATGTGTGAGCATCTATGAACCATTTGCACCGAGATACTTGAGTTAAATATGCTAAGAAAGAGAAGAGAAAAATGGTCTTATGCATAGCATAGGTAAATCCTGAATGACTGTTAAACTGTATTTTTACTAATCAATTATAGCTTTAAGAGTTAAAATCATATTTAGTAATAAAAAATACAGCATCGATAGTTCATTGTAGCATTGTTTATGTATTCAGCATCTGCGCCCAAACTGAAACAGATGTTGCACGTGTTAGACGATTAAATAGAATATCATTATTGAATATTCAAATGTTCCCCTACTACATGCTGTAATAGATTTACTATTTTCATTTAGAATTATTCAATGACCATCACTATTTGTTTATCTTTTGTAACAAGAAACAATAATAGTTGTTACTTGGAGAGACAATGACTAATTGAAGAAAAGTATATTTAAGAGATAAGAGATGAGAAAATAGAATTACTATAACTCAATTACCATAAAAAGAAGTATGATAGATTATTATATAAAGCTTATATCATAGTTTGTTTGTTGATGTTGTTGTTGTTTTTGTTGTTTGTTCAATTTTTTATAATAAAAAAAAAGCAACTGAATAAAAAACTTATAAAATGATAATTGATTTTTGCATTATTTGCATATAAATATTAAGCTTTATGCTATATGAATATATAAACGTATAAGTGTATAGTTCTTTATTTATACATATAATGCATTTTAAGGGAGAAAAAATCAATCATAAAGTGATACATATGATAAAATCTGTAGAATGTACACTATTATGGTTTAAATGGTTCAAATATGTAGTAGAATGCAAAATACAATGATATAATTAAATTTTGTAATATTATATATAATATATATTTCTAAGCGTTTTAGTTAGGCATATGTATACTCATTACGTGTATATTCCATAGTTATGGGTTGCGTTATTAAAGAGTTTTCTTTTATAAACATTAGCATAGTTATTCAAATTGAAGTATTAATTAATTGAAAAATCGTATTGAAAGAGATGAGAGAAAGAGTGTCTATGTACGTTTTCAGAGAGAGGCAGAGAGAGACAGGGGATAGAGATATTTTGTATAATTTATATATAAATGCATAGTATATGAAAATTGCTCATAAAAGTCTAAAATGGTATTTTACAATGATTAAAATATGAATATTTTCATTTATAGTTATAAAATTATAATATAATTTATTTTACTGCTCTTTATTCAGTTGTCTTATCCCGATATTTTCTTCTCTTTAAATGATCAATCAATAGAGAACTTTTTCGTATAGGTAATACAAAACTATGGATATATCTTTCTTAGATTGTTCTCTTCCTATATATGTTGGAAAATGGACTCTATTCTATTAAATCTAATAATTTTCTTGTTGGCTTAGAGGTATTAGTTTTCCAACGATAGGTGGCGCTTTTCTAAGCCCCCTGAAGCAAATTTTCTTTCTTCTAAACTTATAGCATGTTACGGTGGTAGCCCTCTTTCTGTGCCCTTAAAGCTGCTAAGTTCTCTCGCTAGATACCTCATCTATTTTATGTAAGTAACCAGTAATAAGAAAAAGGTGTGAATATGGACTTTAATTTCTCTCTCTCTCTCTCTCTCTCTCTCTCTATATATATATATATATATATATATATATACAGTATTCATGAATAAATATATCTTTTACAAGGATACTATCTGTCCAGAAGAGAGAGAAATGATTATTATTAAAAACAGTACTGTGTATATCATGTATTTCCTATTTTGCATGCTTTTGTTTATATGCAGGATAGTGTATATATATAGAGTGTTTATGTAATTTTCAGAATAGCTAGAGAAAAGCGTAAAGGAGCAAATTGAAAATTTACTTTCTACCTAATTACAAAATACTCGGTTGACCCTTGTAATTGATTTGTAAAGTGCTATAATTAAGTACTTTTTAAAGTCCAAAAGAAAGATATTAATAATAAATGATCAATTTTATAGAAATTTATTAGTTTAATGAATTAACTATATATTCAATAGATTTGTTAGATTGATTAATTAATTAATAAATTAATCAATTACTATTTTATTTTATATTTTATTATTCTAAATAATGATGTTTTCTCATTCTTTCTCTCTTTCTCTCTCTCTCTCTCTCTCTCTCTCTCTGTTTAGCTCTTATTTATTAATTTTTGTTTGAACACAGATATGAGAAAATTAAACATTATCATCCTGCATATTTTTTGTACAACTTACGCAATTTTAAGACCTTCTTTGGAGAATTGCCCTACTAATTGTGATTGTAAAGAACGAATCTACAATTGTACATCAAGATTAATTCATATTATTCCAAAAGTTGATTTGGCTGTAAAAGTTTACTATTCTTATAACAGAATTCATGATTTACCCGAAAACTGGCTGGAAAATGCTACAAATTTAAAATCTATTCATTTAGATAATAATCTATTGGAAACAATTAACCAACTATCATTTACTGGTGCGAATAAACTACAATTGTTGAACTTTTCATGTAATTCTATTGAAGAATTAATTATTCATTATTCATCTCCCATTCTAAAGCTTACTACTCTCGATTTATCGAGTAATCTATTAACTGTCATTCCACAAAATCTCTCCAGTTTCGCTCCTAACCTACAAACATTGGATTTATCATCAAACCTAATTAAAACAATCAATTTTGACATTTCATACAATATTATGAAATCATTAACATATTTGGATATAAGCAACAATAATATCAAAGAAATAATGGGAAATGATGTAAAATATTTAGGCAATACCGTAATTAAAACATTAAAACTGGACAATTGCAATACAAATTCGATTCATCCAAACTTCCTTTCTACATTCTCCAACATCAAGTATTTACATATGAAAAACAACGAGCTAAACGAAGATGCTATGGAGAGAATGTTTCAAAATGTATCTTTGAATAATAATCTTACATCTCTGCATATTCAGGGAATGAAGAAGAGCATAACTGTAACATACGAGATATTCAGACATATAAAGAATCTTGAGGTGTTGGATATGTCAAATGGAAATTTAATAGCAGTTGAACCTCAAATTTTTAAGACAATCCTCAAGATAAAAACGATAAATATGGCTAATAATAAACTATCAAGACTTAAAGGAATTGATTATCTAAGAAATCATTCATTATCATATCTCAATTTGCGAAGTAACAGAATTGAAGATTTATCTTACATCTCATTAAGGAGTCTTAAATATTTTGACCTTAGCTATAATAGGGTAAAGACTGTTCCTGCAAATTGGCTTACGGATAATAAGATGTTGAAAAAATTAAATCTTAGGAACAACAAGATTTCGAAGATAAGCGAAAAATCATTAAGAAGATCAAATATTGAATTTATCGATGTTTCACATAACAAGTTAAAAGTTTTGAATTCTTTCGGTGCCTCATCAATAAAGCATATAGATTCTTCTTTTAATGAAATTAAATCTATTTCAATCGATCTCTGGAAAAATCTGGATTCTAGTTTACAAAAATTGAATCTATCCAATAATAATCTTGCTAAAATACCAAAATATGCAGCTGTTAACTTGAAAGAATTAGCTCAAGTTGACTTAAGTTATAATCCTATTGGAAAACATCTAGTTAAGACTGCTAATAGGAAAACAATATTGAATGTATTCAATTACGTTCAAGAGCTCTTAATGGACTCTTGTGAAATTGATATTATTCCGGATAGCGTTACGAAGAAATTCAACTTTTTAACAACACTTTCATTAAGTAATAACATTATCAGTAATCTTCAAGATTTGCATTTAAATAATTTAAAACATTTATTAAATTTAAATCTAACTAAAAATCAATTAGAAAATGTTAATCCAAAAGATTTAAAAGATATAGCATTTTTGGAAAGTATAGACTTATCATTTAATCCTTGGAATTGCTTATGCAATATTCAATCATTTATTAAATGGTTGAATAAGACGAGTGTTTCAATAGAATTTTATTCAAAGAATTCGCAAAGATATATTTGTCAACAACCTTATGAACTTTATCGAATTCCTCTCAAGAACATCAATCTCAAAGAGTTGAATTGCGACGTAAAAAAATCCAAAACCATTATTAAAACGACAATAATATCAGTAATTTGTTTCGTATCTTTCTCTTTGTTTTTATTATTGGTTGTTAGATTTTGTAATATTGGTGAAAAAGTTCGTATTTTGCAAAGTAAATGGCAAATCAGATATCGTGAAGTTTCGTCATTAGATACACACGAAGTACATTGTGATTCCTCAACTGTTTAAGATAGCTGCAGCCGATTTTATAGTTTTGCTTTTAAATGTTCTTTTTATACATATATGTCTATATAGAAACTAAATGATTGCACTTTGTTTATATTTTTATTGGACTCGATAATATCTTAGTAAGTCCCTCATTTCAAAATCAGAGGTATTATAGCATCAATGTCAATGAGGCAACGAGTTTTCATATCGGATATCAGTGAGAAAGAAAATCATGTATTGTTAGTTCTTTCTCACAGTATTCATACATTTTTGCCAGGAAAAAGCATGTTCTTTTCCTTTGGTAAAAGACTCTTCATCCGCCAAAAGTTAATACAACAATTTTAAAAGATTTCAATACAAATAAAAGAAAGTTCCTTCGTTTTTGTTGCTTTCCTTAACGTAAAACTACACTTCTCCAATACACTACAATACCAAAACATATATTACTTTTCATAGAGATGCATGAAAAGGGGTCATATATTAATGATGAACTTTCGGTCTGTAACAGCAGCAGTAGAGTAAAAGTTAAAGATTAAATTAGAAACAGATTTAACTAAAAAGACGCTTTCTTTAGAACTATTCAAAAAACGATATATCAAACAATAGAAAACATACGATTTCTTTCAATGCAAGAATCTGCATTGTGTATTATTTCTTTTCCATAAACAAATAAATGCTTAATAACAACTAACTAAAAAGTCCAACCTCCCATTTCATTTCCCATAGACAGGGAAGAGTTGCTTTAAAACAGTTGCTAACGTTTTATTTTCTTCAGTGTTGGGATCGAGCACTTTTCTACAAATTGCGCACGTTTTAATGCCCACCTTAAAAGATCTTTTAATACAGTTCTGAAAAGTTTAATTCAATTAAGTTTCTGTATAATTATTAAACTGGAATACAAACAGCGCAAAAATTATGAGAGCAATTGGAGGTTATAGGTGCGTATAGTAAATTTTGACAAATTACGCATGTGAATACTGAGACGGCTTTTTCCAAAAATTTCTGCAATATTTTTTAGGCAAAAAAATTTTCATTAAAACGACAATATGAAATTTAAATATACTGACAGATTTATCGCTAGATTGCTGTATGCATTCTTCCCACATGTGCCAGTTTGTTTTATCATTTTTCATATGTTCCAATATCTCTTCTGATATATAGGTCTTTTCAAGAGCTTCCTTAATTGTTGTCACTTTATTTTTAGCATTTTCCTTGTTATCTGTGTGATTACAAGTTTATCAATAGACGCGTTATAACTAAACATATTTTCATGAAAAAAAACCTTGTGATTCCTCAATTTTCTCAATTTTAACTTTCTTACTTGGTGAATTATCAGTATTGATTGTTTGTGCAGTTTTCCTTTTCATTATTCTTCTACCAGTCTTCTTTGGTATGGGCGCTTCAGCCCAATTCTCGTCCTCGTCTACTCATAGAAATAATTTTATAATTAGTACCTGTTCTATGCAAAAAATATAACATTCATTACCGGAACATGATATATCTGAAGCCGATTCGATAATTGCACTTTTTTTGGCATTTGTTCGTCTGGCTGGCCTTTTCCAGGTCGAAAATTTAAGAGATAAGCCAGTTGATTCTAAGAAAATTAATACAATTATCTTTTTAACAACCATTTTAAATAATAATATAGTATAAGAATAAATTACTTTCTTCATCATCATCATCATCAGAACAAATTTTAGAATCTCCATCAGTATTATCATCGCTTTCTGAAGTATCAATATAATTGAATTTCTTTTTTCTCTTTGAAGTTGTTTTAGTTTTTTCAGAGATATTGTAAGTCTCTCCTTTCTTCGAAGGACCACAATATGCTTCCCTATTTACTGGTCTAACCATCTTCAAACCTAGCTCTTTAATTCGTTTCTTTCCTTCTTCTGTCCACGGGGCTGGTTCAATGTCATCTCTTCTCAGCAAATACCTATAAATGATAAATCCTGACTTGCCAACCTCCCTCCAATAGCTAACAACCTGAATAATTGGCATCATATATAACATATTCATGAAATTTCGATATATTCATACCTTATAAATTCCGTCATAACGATAGCCCTCTGTTGGTGCATATTTAGAGTGTTTACGAAGCTTAAAGGATCGACACACGCGCACAGGAAGTCCTTCACGCCATTTGTCACCGGCAGACGCTCCATTTTCATTCACTTCTGCATTACAATTTCTTGCTAATGCAAGATTGTATGATTTGAGGGTTTGTTCACAAGTTTGTGCACCTAGCCTCTTATTTCCAGATTTTAAATCTTTCCCTCCACTTCCAGTATAATAAAATTCGTTTCCATGATCAATATCATCTTCATAACCGCCTGCTAAAACTATTGAGTAAGAGCCTTCTTTTCCCTTACCTAAAAATGAACGGATAAATTGTTAAAAAATTAACATTTTAATAATTATTGTTTAAATATACCAGATATCCCTCCCACTGGAGGCCTGTGTACTCCCTCTTCCGAAGCCTGTAATCTATATTCCCAACATGAGCCAACTGGAATGCCAGGAATAGGACCAAAATGATTTTTGGGTACTATTGTGCACGTTTTTGATCTTCCAGCAGTAGCGAAACCTTTACCCCAGTCTCTGTTTGATTTGGATTTTAATGCAGCCGTATTTTGTCTTTTTGCAGAGGATTTTAACTTTTCCCCTTCCTGAACAATAGCTGAGGAATCGTTCTTACAGTGAGGACAGTACCTATTTTTTTAAAATTAATAACTAGTACAACATCACGATATAACAGATGGAATTTAAGTACCAATAGTCATCCTCAGGAACTGATGTTATTGGACTATCCAAGCAATAAAAGTGGTATGAATCTCCACATTCATCACACATCACTTGAACATGTAGATCTTTCTTAGAACCACAAACGCAACAGTGGCAGGATTTACAATTATTTCTTGGATGATCAGAGCAAACATCACACTCAAATGTCCCGTCTATTTCGAGAGAAATAATAAATGGGTTACATAATAAATGAATATAATATAACTTACCGTAAAATGAAACCATATCCTCTGCATTTCCAAGATTGCACTGAAAGCCAGCTACTTCAGGTAGATAGAATATCATTTTAGAATTCAATTGAACCAGTTTAGGTAAGCTTAAAAATAAATAAAATAAAAAATAAGAACTTTTTTTAAAGAAGCAAATATATTAATAAATTAAATCAGAAAATACATTAATCTAAACAACACAATTAAAACAATAATATCTCAATAATACAAACTCTGCTGTGGTAGATAAAACTTCAACGGTTATAACTTTCTTTTGGACCTTTTTGACAATACATTCCACATATCCATGATCAGTTGTTTTTTTAATATCTGCTAGTTGACATACTACAGGATCTTTTGGATTTAAACTGTTCACATCATACTTTCTTCTAGGATGAGGTTTCAGCAATTGACAATTCAAGTCGGAAAAGTTTTGTACATGTCTTTCACCCTTAGCTTTACAATTCTTTCCTCCATAACAGTCACTGCAATAGCTCTTGGCGTCGTAAATGTAATTATCATTAGGTCTTGGCTTAAATTCTTCTGGTATTTCAGAATAGCAGTAGTTAATATCAGAAGATTCTGCCTTTTTCACTCCGGTAATACGAACAGGATACCATATTCCTTTATTAGCAGCATTATATACAAGTAAATCTTCTATCTAAAATTTCAAGATACTTCATTTATACTTGTCTATTACATCATAAAGAAATTGTTGGATAAACTGTCTTAACTCACCCTATAAAACGGTTCAACCTCTTTACTATCTATTGCCTTAGTTTTTACGTTATCTTCAGTTTCTTTCTTCGGTACTATTTCTTGTTTACTATTATTATTTAAAATCCGGAAGTTGACAACGCTGCCCTCTTGAAGTTTGTATTCAACGACCATGTGATCATCGTGTAGCTGTACCCAAAATTAAATTAGTTTACATTTGACTAATAGAATTTCTAATCAAGAGTCACATCAATCTAGGAATTAAGAAAGAGTATGTGAATCAACATCTATGCTTTTAAGAATATTCTCGAAAGACTTATGGAAAGTATAACCTTAAAAAAAAACCTATTAAGTACGTCATTATAAATGTTGGACTTTTTCTTCCTTGATAGTATATAATTTATAAATTTATAAATGTACCCAAATAATTATAAAATCGCTCTTACCGCTTTTCCAGCGTAATACAGAGTGAACTTATTCGTTTTAAAAGCAGGAATACTTTTCAGCATCTTTTTAATATCCTTAATGGTACACTTTTTGGAAACATTTGTAAGAGTATACTGTTCATCTGCTTGCGAGAAATTGCGAAACTTCAACAACATTCTGAAGGGTGAGCGAGTTTGTCTCTAATGCCTTGGGCAACTATGACTATGTTAAAATGGCTACCTTCGCGCTTCGGAAGTTGCCTCGTTTTGAGCTCTGCTTGCCGCCGAAAGTACTCATTACTCAGTTTTGTTAACAAAGTTGTTAAAGCATTTTCATTGGAAAGTGACAAGATAAAAAGTGAAATAACAATATAAATGAATTTCGTAAAGATTTTATTAATCAAAAATAAGCTGCATTTCTGTATGAAGACAGAATAGCTAATGATTCGTAATATGGGGATTCGGTATTTAACTCCGACTCGTATACAACTTGATTATCAGTGATAAAAAAATTCACAGGTTGCAATTTAACAACTTCCATCTCTGTTTGTAGATTGATAATCTTTTCGAAATTGAGTGGGAGGTTGTACTTTTTTATCAACAACTTTAAATTATCTTGGAATGGTCTCTTAAGGGAAGTTCTGACAGCCCATCTGGCCATTCCTTTCAGAGACATAACGGTCGGTTGGCAATTAACATGTTTGAATAGTATATTATGATGAATTTGATTACAATTTTCCATAATTAAAGTATAAACTCTCTTTTGAATGCTATCCTCTACCATAACATTGAAAAATAAATCGGAAATGTCCAATTCGGTAAATGTGTATCCATACGAAATGAGAGTAACTATTAAAGTACCATAGAAAAATGCTAAAGAATGGGTAACGCCAGCGGTATTGTTTATCAAATATGAAAATAATACATTTACAACGTGCTGCGATAAACCAAACTTATTTTCACTACAATGTAACAAAACGCAGAATGACGATAACCACATTTGTCTTATATTCTTTGAAGGAAGACTACCTAAAAAGTCGTTTGTTTTTAAAATGAACGACTCAAATAGAATATTAATATAATCTTGACTTATTCCAATTTTAGGATGTTTAAATATAATAAGCATTTTCTCCCAACGATACATAATCCACGATGTATTTCTTTCATCAATTATTAATCTATTCAGATGAAGTTTGAACAGTTCACCATACCAGTCTAATAACTCTTGTAGGAAAGTACAATCGTAGAAGACTGTACCGTAGACATGCTCGCCGAGAAATTCAAAAAATTTACTCTCCATAGCGTATCTAAAGAATTCCATATGATCATTCATTAAAGTCGTATGACATAATTGACTTTTTGCTTTATCTCCCAGATTAATAAATGGTATAATAGATTTTAAGTCGTCCTTTTTAACTTTATGCATAATACAAGTTTTCAAAATGGGTAGTATGAGACATTCCTTATTTAGCAAATGAGAAATAGATTTTAGAAATAAATCAACCTTATCTTCAAAATTACTAAGCAAAATAAGAGCGGCTGCTTCTCGATTCTTTGAAAATCTAATAAATTTTAATATAATAACAAAGCATTGTCTGTTATTTAAATTAATTGCCATTCTTAAATATCTATTAACATTTTCCAATTCTCTTCTATCCTTAGGAATTTTAATTGATATACGTAAAGTAACATCTAACCAATCAGGTTTATCGTATTGAATTAAATAAGTAATAACATTATTCAATATATATTTAATTGATTTTAATTCTTCTTTCTCGTCTCTCGGATAAGGCCGACCAGCTAGTACTTTAAATCTAATGAGAAGCTCAAAAATTTCTTTCCTATCCTCTTTAACAGTTTGTAAAAGACCTTGAAGAAATTTTGAATCATTCAATTTCTTCAATTTCTTTAATAATAGCTTTTTAACTTGACAAATATCTCCTTCTTCAATAAATCGAAATAATTTTCTAGTAATATTAACAGACTCGCTACATTTATCCTTTAAATATTTATAAAGTTTTTATTAAATTGGTACTTTATTTATTAAATTCATTTATTACCATCTTTAATGTTGTTTCTTCTATTATTTCCTTATTTTTATTTCTGTTAGTCTTTACAGTTGAAAATATTTCAATTATTTAAGAATTTAACTTTTTTCCATTAACAGGGCCATCTTCAAAACATTAAAAAACACTTTTAATATATACAAATTTCTATACTCTAGATATTTTATATAATAAATTTAAATACAACGATGATTAACTATTTTAAGTAGTGTAAACCCTTTTAAAATACTACCATTATTTACTTACATTTTAAGTAGAAAAGATGTTTTATATGATAGCTGGTCGGCAAGAGAAACCTCTTTGGCGGTGTTAAAGTATTCCTCTCTTTTTTGTTTTAATACTATTATAATATTTTTTTAACTACTTAATTTAAGCATTTACTTATGGGGAGGGGTTTTTTTTGCGTTTTTCGTTATTATTTTAATACTTGAGTAGCTCTTCTTTGGTAGGTTACTGTTTTAAACTTAACTATTGAACAACTAGTTTTATCGTTTCTTTGCTTTGGAGTATACAGCAGATGTCGCTTTGGCGGTTGGACGTGATGAAACTCGTTTCGTTCGAAATCCGAAGGCGATTATTGTTTCGTCCAGTGTTTAAAAATTATTGATTTATAAATTAAAGGATCTCGTACATAATCAGCATTTGGTTATTTAATTCGTTTGGGTTTATAATCGACAATATTCTTAAAGATTGTATGAACTGTGCCTGTTTTTGAGTGGATCGTTTTTTTCGCTCGTGCCGAAATGTCCGACGTATCAAGTATGTGGGAAAAACTACAGAGACATGGCTCAAAGAAATATATTAGTGATTGTGAAGCGGAAATTCGTGAATTAATAAGGCAAGTTGACATAATGGTTGAGCACGAACGTCAAAAGTGGAATGCTGAGAAAACCAAATTAACCGCTAAGTGTTCCCAACTACAAAACGAATTAGAGCGTTCACTAAAGGAACTAACAGAATTTAAAAGATCATCTGCTGAAGTTGAAAGATCGAAACGGCAATTATCATACAGTTGCGAAAGGCAATTAGGATCGTTAAGAGCGGAAGTAGATACTATGAAAAAAGAGTACGATAAATTACATAGAAAGCACGAAAAGCATACAAAAGAAATGAAAAGAGAGGTAACCCGGCTTAAAACCGAACTAGAAAGCAGTAAGAATGAAGTTAGTCGTCTCACAAATAAAACCTCAGATATGCGAACTCGTAATAAATCAATTGAAGAGGAAAAACAGAAGATGGAAAACGAATTCCAAACTTTACTATCTGATAATAAAACTCTAAGAGACACGAGTGAGTTACTTCAAGGACAGATCGCAAACTATCAAAATGAATTGGAAAAGCGGAGGGAAATTATTGAAAAATCAGAATCAAACTTTAAGAATCAATTATGCCAGTTGGAAATTCAACTAGATGGAGCAAGGGACACAATCAATTGCCAAGAAGTTGAAATATCTAAACTAAGAACAATATTGGAAGATGCAAATGGACGTCAAAAGTCCACTAGCGATAATCAGGATAAAATTCTTATGGATCTGTACGAAACCCAACAATCAAAACAGAAACTGCAGATAATAAAATTAGAATTGGAATCTGTACTTAAACTGAAAGATGAGCAACTTGTTAAGAACGATTATCATATTAAACAGCTGGAGGAGAATATTCAAGAGCTTAGCTCAGCCGTAGAAGAGAAAGATAATTTGTTGCATAGCTTAAGGGAAAGTAACGAATCAGACGTATCATCTCAGATACATAGCTTACAAAATAAATTGAAAGCTTTGAAATCCGAAACCAAACAGAATAAGCTAAGAGAAAAAGAAGCGCAAGAAGAGCTATCTGCCGCTAAAAAACTAATTAATGATAAAAGTTTAGAATGCGATCAAATGAGAAGCAATATTAGAAAGCAATATGAACAAAGCCTTTATCTGACAAGAGAGAAATACGAGAATGAAATAAAGATTCTAGAAGATAAGATAACCTTGTTAACGGCAGATTTCGAAAGGGTTGAAAAGACAAATACATATTTATCTACTCAAGTTCAATTTTTCCAAGCGAGAAAGGAAGAAAGTGAAAGTGAACTGGAAAAGAGAACAAGAGAATTACAGAGTTTAGAAGAGGAGAAAATAATACCGTCCATAAAAGATGAAACTCAGGATAAACTTAAAGAGTTAAAGATTACCTACGAATCCAGCGTAACGTCCTTAGAGGAGCAGAATAGGACTCTGAGAACCAAAATAAGAGATTTAGAATCACAAATAAACGATTTACAAAATAGAGAAAATGAGGCAGAGCAAATTCTTGTTGCTAAAGAAGAAATGAATAAAAAGTTAGAATTGGTTAAGTTACAAGATACGAAACATTTAGCAACAGTCGAAAAGTTAGCGGATGAACGAGTTGAACATTACAAACAACGTTATTTATCAAATTCTAAAGCTTACGAGGCAACTATCGACTCCCTAAAAATGGAAGTAGCTTTGTACAAACACAAATTAGAACAACAAGAAACCGAAGCTAAGCGATTACACGAAGAAAATAGTGCCATGTCTTCGTTTCTAAACAAATATGAGGATCATATGCAATACGAGGCAACAAACAAATCTTGGTTCATGCCTGACGATGACGACGTATCTCTCTTGGAGGAGCAGGCCGTAGAATCCTTTATAGAAGATCACCGAAATCGTACTAAACAATTAGAGAACAAGTTGGATACTCATATACACGAATTAAAACAATCGCTAGATTACGAGTTATAAAAACGTCTTTTAACCGTCCTATCTTTTTTTTCTGTCTTTTTACCGTCATTTTAATAAAATATCTTTTTTTAAGTTTGTCACAACAAAATCAGAGTAAATATTCTGTCTTAATTAGCTTTTCCTATTATTCCCTTCAATTATATTTATCCTCCTTTTCATAAAGATTGCAAGAAGAAAAAGTTTAATTACTTCAGTGTACAGTATCAATTGTAAAGAGATATCAAATAGCACTCTCAATAACTCAATTATAACTATCATTTAATAAAACTGAAACGATTAGGACTTTTCTTTGATCGCTCGACTGCAAAGAGTTTATCAATGATTCTTTTATGATGTCTTTTACGATAAAGGCTCCTTCCGAGAAGAAAAATGTAACCTGCATAGTCTTTTATTAACATCATTTCATTTCTTATATGCAAGAGTAATAGTTGTTACAAGAGAAGAAATCTCCCTGTTTTCTTTATTTCTCTCTTATTTGTTAGTTTGTTTCTTCTTTCTATAGTTAAGAAATGACTCTAGCAAACAGATTGAATAATAAGGCAAAAAAGAGAAGTCATTATTGAAGTTTAGTTTAGTTGTTTGTCTGTATTGAAATAAGGATCAAGTTAATAAAATGATAAAAGAAATACCCCTGCTTTGTAAAAAGACACAGAATAAAGTGTCTCTATTAGATGGATTCAATTGCTTCTTTAGTTAAACTAATGTTCCCTTTTCTCTTTATTGAGTTTAGATTTGTATTCTTTGAAAACCACTACAGTTAGGAGACAGTTGACACTACAGTGGGGGAAACGCTATTTTTTCTTATACCCAACGCCTTTTTAAAGGCGATATTAAATTTAGTATTTATAAGTGCATAAACAAAAGGATTCATACAGCTGTTTGCGTGAGATAACAGAATGGAGATTATTAATAGCTGAATGTAAACCTTACCAGTGAATAGTGTAACAGAGTTTAGTATATTAATTGGTAACCAACAAGATGCGAAAAGTAACAAGACAATAAAGATACGTTTTGCCGCTCTTGACTCTTTTTTCAGTGTAATAACAGACTTCTTATCACCCTTTGAACATTTTAATCTAACAACGTGAAACATATACCCATACACAATGAAGAGGAAAACTAGAGGAATTAAATAAAAACCAAAAAAGTTAAAGTAAACCATATAGTTCATATCAATAAGTAGAACGAATGCACACGTTCCAGACCATCCAAGATTCCAACCGAAAAGTGGTACAAATCCAACAATAGCTCCAAATATCCATGAGCAAGCTATCAACAAACCAGCCGCCTTCGTTCCTATTTTTTGACGGTGAATAACGGGAAACTTTATAGCCAAGAATCTTTCTATTGCTATCGCTACTAGGCTAAAGATAGATATTTGAGTACATACAACGATAGTTGAGTTCATTAGTAAGCAAGCATAATAATGTCTTGGTAAGCCATAATTATTAACAATAACACAAGGAATACCAATCATCCCAACGGCAAAATCGGCAGCTGCCAAAGATGCTATAAGGTAATTTGTTACCGTCTGAAGGGTTCTTTCTCTGTAGATGGCTAATACGACTAATCCATTACCAAAAATGGCTAAAACCGCTATAAGGACCTCGGCCGCGATCTGTACCTTTCCCCAATCATCCATCAGAATCAACTGACAAAGTCAGTAAAAATTCAACAAGATGGCGCTGTTATATTTAACTGATGAAAGTTCATTATCGTTTTATTAGACAAAGAAGATGATATCAAACATAAAATTTAACTAAAATTATGTTTCTTTTGTTTTTGTTATTTTGATTGTCTCTTTCATCACTTTTCACAACTTGAAAGTAGATCAACGCACTGTGCGAATTCATTTGGACCGACTGCAGACGTGATTATAGGCTTTAGCATGAGGCACATTATGTCCCTGAGTTCTGCATTCACTTCCGTACCAACAGTTTGGTCTTCTTGTTATATCGCCTATTTAAATATTCATATAGTTCATATAAAGTAATAGATGACAACCGTTAAAATATTTAACAAACCATCTAATGCATTATGTGGTATTTTTAGGCGATATTCGTAAGCAAGCTGACGGAAAACTAGTAGACCACATTTGTAGCAGCAAGGCGAATCAGTTTTTATGGTTAGGCCATTCAAATGAAATGTGGTTCTTGACGCTTTTTTATTGGGGAGAGAGAAGATCATTTCAATTTAAATATCGTTTATCTCAATTATTCTATCAATAAGATATACTTACGGCCGCATAAACTTCTGTTTAGAGTTAATACACCATTTCCAAGAATTTCCATTAATTCCAACCATAGCTCTTCAACACTTTTATTCTCTTGTTCTAAATAATTTTTTAGTATGTTTGATTCAAATCCGTTATTTAATATGATTTTATCCAAAGCAGATGTTTGAAATTTTAAATCTTTCAACCTGCCTATACAACCGTTACAGCCTGCTTTCTTACATCCCCAATAGGCGTGGCAAAATGAATTATAACAAATACTACCTATTGAAATCCGATAAAAGAGAGTATATTAGCATTATTAATAGACGATTATCATTGTTTCTAGCTTACAGGAAACAATAGGTTGAACGTCACTGCTTCGCTTAGGGAACAATTGCAAACAACATTGACACAGCGTGTGCACTTGGTCATTTGAACAAGAGAAGCTATCCTCTTCATCTTCATCACCTAATAAAATATTAAGTATATAATGTTTTACTTACAAATCATCTAATTATTATAATTTAAATCATTGAATATTCATAAATACTATTTAAGAGAACATGTATAGTTTATATTAGCAAATTTTATATATATTTAGATTGTATATTTATGTACACCTGTATCTTTTAATTGTTCTTTCAGTAAGCTCTCGTCAATTGAAAATTCGGTAAGACTAGAGGCCAAGATTTTCAATCTTGTGCCAGAGTTCGGGTATTTACCTGTATATAATTTCATTCTTACTCTAAACTTATACAGTCTTTAAAGAAAAGCTAAAAAGAAACATAATATTTTATCAGCTTCTAAAGTTTACTTACTCTTAGAACAGCCAGGTACATCCATTAGGGAATCTGGTCTGGCTCCAGGGCACTGACGACAACGGGAAGGTTTAAGTGCAGCGGGATAGTAACTAACACCGCTTGCTGCATGAGATTCTGGCAAAGCGTTGGTGTTGCTTGAAGAAGAAGAAGAACCCGAAGAATCTGGTGAAGCTGGTGATGGTACCTTCTCATCAGTCTGTTATTTATTTTAAGAGAGATTTTTCTTTTGAATTTGAACTAATGACTTATTTCAAAGCTTACGATAATTTTATCATTTCCAATTGTATTTAGACTATCTAAATGTTTCTTATCTTCATCACTTCTCTCCCGTTCTGTTGGAAAGTACGAAAATTATTTTTATAGAATTTACTCAACGGCTTTCCTCAGCAAATTTATTTAACGGTTGAAGAATCTTTTCTAACCTGGATGAGTTTTCAAGTACATTTCTATACAGTCTCTAAGAAAGTGAAAACGAGACGCTCGATTTATTGTTACTCTACATTGGGGACAAGTATTATTTCTCTCCAACCATAGACTTATACAACCTCCGCAGAAGACGTGTAAACAAGGCATCACACTGCAAGTGTCACAAACACAATAAATATACAGTTTGATTTGAAATTTTTACAAGATTACCTTACACAATCGTATAATAATTCTTGACATATAATACAACTCATAATATCCTCATCATTCTAAAAATTTACAAAGATGAAACGTTATTTTTAACTATATAAGTTGAATAAAAGCTAAAATATTTAGGGTAATTTCACTTTTATATGCTGTATAGTCTTTTAGTCTGACATGAAATACTTTAAGAACAATGAGCTTACTTTGACTGTACTCTCTTTTACAGATGAAGTCTGTTTTTCAATTTTACACGTACGCTTTTTTTCGTCTTTTCTGTCATCTGTAAAGTAACAAGTTATTTTTTTCCTTGGCCAAAGGGTAGTAAAATACTAAAATTACCTTCGAAGCCAGTTTGACACTCAGCTTCATCAACGTTTTCAATCTTTTCGTTTATTTCTGCTGATGCTATGAAATACGATACGAAAGCCGTTTGTTAAAAATATCCAGGAAAATTACTTTATCTTACTTTTGTCATTATCTTTCACAACAATAATTTTATCCTTTTCTTCTGAAAGATCTTCGGCTTTGTCCAACTTCAGCTTTTTAGAGTGAGCGCTTTCACCTTCATTTTTCTCTTCCTCTTGCCCTTCGCCCACTTTAAAAGGACTATCTAAAGTACTGCTTCCCCTTTTTAAATTTTCATTTGGGAGGCGAACAACGAACGAAATCGATGCATTCATGGATATAACGTCTCCATTTTTCAATTCTATTGTCTCATCATGAGCTAATCTCTTTCTGTTAACGAATGTTCCATTCCGACTGCAAAGCAGAAGAATTTTTCTAAAACTTGTTGCTTAAAAAATTGTATACAATATCTAGTTTCCTTTTAATATTCAATACCTCTTATCTGTTATGATGTATTTATTTTCCTTTTTCTTCAGTATGAACTGAACCCTTGACACAAACTTCACATTAGAGGGGAAAGCATAACTATTATCTATAAGTGGACAAAATATGAACAAAGTAGTATTAAACTTTAAAAAAATGCCAATTTACTCTCTGATCGTCCTATGCTGAATTCATTTGTTGATAAGTCAACATCAATCGTATGACTTAAGTCCACGCCATTTATTGTACCTTTCAGCTGCAGTTCCATGATGGTTTATGAACTAACTTCACTGATTGAATAGTCAGCATAAAAATGAGAAATTTCGCAACTTGCTCGGACTTGACCAGAAAAATTTGGAAACATACAGCTTAGTATGAAGTAATAAACAGAGCTCCGGTTTATTTATAAAATCCATTTTTATCTTTGGAATTAGTAACCCAACAACCAGTTATTATTCCCGCTCGAATTCAAATATAGAGATCATGGTATATTCATATCAAGAAATTTATTTACAATTAAGAGTGGCAGTAGACAAACATCAATAATAAATATGCTTCTCATTGCATTCATCTCTCGCCCTGTTTCTTTTCAAGAGCATTTATTTACATTTCGTTTGTCAGTTATCTTTGTCCCAGTTTAGACGTGTTTATATCACGTTTTTCACCAAGAAACTCCCTCTCTTTATTCTCAGAGTAAATATTAAAAAAAAATAAAGGTACAACCTTAAGATGTCTCTAGTTAATTAAAAAAAGTAACACTTTATTAATAAACAATACTCATATATTAATAGTTTATTTGTTATAAAAAAGAAATAAAAGCATAAAAACTGAATTTTAAAAACCATAGTTAAAACTACAGTACAAAAAAAATTAACTAAAAATAAATTTCATAATCAAAAGACATAACAATGCAACGATTGAGTTTAAGTGAAATGTAGAAGAGGAAGCTGTAACACAATCAATTTCTTGAAGGCGTTCCATAGCTCGTACAAAAGCTGGTTTGAGATAGTCTTTATAATTTTGTCTCTCCGGTGGTACTAAAGCTAATCTAACAGTTGAATCTTCAAACATTAAATCTTTGTGATCAAGGAAGGAATCAAACATTTGAAAATCCTTATTTCTGTTTGGAAAATATTTTATCAACTTTATTATATAAAATACAATCTATTAAAAAAACTTACTCGTCACTAGCGAAAAATTGCTGAGCATAGTTAAGTAGAGTCCAATAGATTTCCCTTTGTTTCGTAGTTTTAAAGGAAGCTGTAACAACGGCTGATGCTGGAATTTCTGTAAGATGGCAATCTTTCCAATTATCGATCGGTTTTCTTGTTCCTGAGTAAAGAAATAAAATTGTGAGATATTTTTGAAAAACTCGATAAAAGAATTCTATATACCATCTTTACATAAAAGTTCGTAGTCGTCCGATCTTCTATTTCTCGCCCATTCTGCTCTATTTCGTCCGTCTGTGTTCTCTCTAACAGTTGTATGCTTTATAAAAGCAACGTCTCCACCGAATTCGGTAAGACATCGAAAAGCCCCTGAGTTTCCGTAATATAATTCTCGATCATTTCTCAAGCATCTATCAAGACCACCGCTGGCACATGCCTCGCACAGATTTATAGGATTCGTATTATCCGTGTTATATTGGCTATTTAAGACTCCCGGAGCGCAACTTTTTGAGAAGAATTCACCCATCGCCCTATACGCGTTACACTCTTCTACACGTATTTGACCGGTTTCAACTAATGTATCAATAGGAGATACCCAGCCAGCCGCAGTGTAGACAGCAGCATGGCAAGCTCGTCTTCCTTTCAAATTAAAAATCGTTAGATATGAACCTATTTTTCTAGCAACAGCAACAGCGTAATAAGGTGCTTCTTCGTAACCACTGTAATCTTCTCTAGCTATTGGTACAAGGCCATAGTATTTTCCCCCAACGTAAATATCCGCAGGATCGAGAGACATAAGATCAGCGTCGCCATCTCTCAGCTTGGCCATACAATCTCTTCCATTCTCACCTAAGATGCAGTTAAAGTCAGGCTTTAAATTTTTCGCTGATAGGGCCATGATCATGCTTTCACATTTCTTCATCTCGAACGGCGAAATAACGCACCATCTTGTCTGCTTTACCGGGCAATCATTCAATCTCAAAAGAATATTTCTGTAATCTTTTCCAACCCAAGTATAATAAGAATCTTTATCTTTGACATCTTCCAAAAGTTTTGTCTCATCCGAAAACAATAAATCTCTTCCTCCGTAAGTTCTGGATTCGAACAATTCAAATAAATTTTCATTTGCTCCATTTGGTTTGAAATCATCCGAGAGAGTTTGCAACAACTTTTTATACTCATTCCTCGTATCGGCGTCATTCACGGCTGATGTCATAACAATATGGGATTTAACAGTACCCCAATTACAATTTTCAAATTCATTCCAGCTTTTTCTTCCCTCTCCAACGCATAATAATTCAAAATCATTGGAGCTTGTCCCGTTACCAGTAGCCATAGTAATTGTTGTGTCTCTTACAAACGCGACATCTCCTCTTTTACTTGACATGCATTCGAATGCTCCATGGTAATTAGCGTACTTGTCATTGTCTGTACAATATGTTACTTTATTGCTTTCGTCGCAATTCTTACAAATAGATACAGGATTATTTCCAAACGGATTGTAAAATTTTGCAAGACCATTCGGTGCGCACATTGGTCCAAAGAAGGCAGCTGCGGACTTAACAGGAACATTACATTCTTTAATTTCGAATTCAGAGTTAGTATCTTGTATCAAAGTTGAAATTGGGTGAACCCAGCCAACGGCATGCCCAACTCCCGGAGAGCATGCTTTTTTTCCCTTCAGAGTCTTGTACGTTATATCAGAATTGTCCTTTCGAACAACAGCTACAACTTTTGATTCTCTTCCTTTCGGATCACCAGACGAATCGTAATTTTCGTTCATGAGTGGCATCATAGAAAAATATTCTCCAGCAGTGTAGCCCATTCCTTTCAAATAAATAAATTTGGATCAGATAGAGAGATCCCTAACAATTAAGATATTTGATATATACCTGCATCAAGAGTTACAAGATCAGCGTCATTCTGCCCGATCATACTCATACAATCGAAGGATGTTGTCCCCCTAATACACTCCAGTTTTGGTAGTTTTGCATACTTGTCAACCAATGGGGCTCTGCTGATCACTTGAACTAATTTATTACATTTTGCCTCTTCGGCATCACTTTTTACACACCATCTTGCCTCTATTTAAAAGGTATTATTTATAAGTTGTGAGATACTATTACTATTGAGTTTTAAATGAATTATAATTTTACTCTTACCTTTCCGTAAATCTACTACCTCACCATATAGAGAAGAGATTATCACAATAAGTAAAATTAATATATATTTGTGCATTTTTCGTATCAAATTAAATTACATCTAACATATCCAAAATATCAGGTGAGATAATGAAATCTGTACCTGTCTGTAGTTTAAGATTGCAATCGTAAATAGTTTTTGGCTGCGACCTTCAAAAGTTTATGATTGCAATCTTAAACTGCAGACATCTACCAGTTTTCTTTTTAAAGTCTATATGATAAACAACTTTTTCGAATCGTTTTTGCCGGACAATCATTGAAAAATTATCTGGGAATTTTAAATTATTAAGCTATTTTTCTTCGTGAAAGGGAAATGGATGATGAATATAAAGCAGCATTAAGAAGCTGTTGGGTAATTCTGATAAATAATCTTACAGTTACAACGGAACTTATAGGCTATTTTTATGAAAGTGGAGATTTTACCGTTACTAATTTAGAAGAAATAATGAATGAAACTATATCAGCTAAACGAAATTCACTCTTTCTTCATAAGTTACAAATTCGCCCTAATTCAGCTTGGGAGGTTTTCCAAACTGCTTTAAAAGAAACTTGTCAAGAGCATTTAGCAGAAATGGTGCAAAAAAAGAGCCAGGAAATAAGAGCCACAAAAAGTTATTAAAGCTATAGTTCCATAGTCATCATAAATATGTGCTTTATAATTATTTATTTGTTGCCATTGCCTACAACCATTTGATCCATCGATGGAATACATGTTTGACATTAAATACAATACTGCAATATTACAATTTATTTATGAAAGTAGCACCTGAAAGAGACTTTTAGAATATAATTCCTAGATTCGGTGATTTGTTTGTACATTAAAGTGCTAGATATAGGTTTTGTCAAAACCAGGTGCTGGTTTGGCAAAATAGGACAGCTCAGTCATTCTACAGACATGGCGTTATCAAGGCAATCAAACACTCTATATCTTGGTTGCAGACGTCTTTTTGCGGCATCCTTTATTACCAAAAAGACGTCAAGAAATACATCAACCTTTTCATATGTTCCAGACAATGTGCCAAGTAGTTATGGTATGTAAAATCTTATTTACTTTTCAAATACTTTAATTATCGCTCATGATGTCAAGGACGGCTTTATAAACTAAAAATTATGTTATGATATAGGTGAAACAACTAGAATGAATTTATTCGAATCAATCACCTCAGCACTGGACTGTGCACTAAAACGAGATCCTAGTGCTTGTGTGTTCGGCGAAGATGTCGGCTTTGGGGGTGTTTTCCGATGTACTGTTGGATTACAAGAAAAATATGGAGCTGATCGAGTGTTCAATACGCCACTTAGTGAACAAGGAATAGCTGGCTTTGCAATTGGATTAGCTGTTGCTGGTGCAACTCCAATAGCAGAAATGCAGTTTGCAGATTATATCTTTCCCGCTTTTGATCAAATTGTTAATGAAGCCGCTAAATTTCGCTACCGATCAGGAAATTTGTTCGACTGCGGTAAGCTAACAATCAGAGCACCGTGTGGTGCCGTCGGTCATGGAGCTCTGTACCATTCCCAAAGCCCGGAAGCTTATTTTGCACATACTCCCGGTTTAAAAGTGGTCATACCAAGAGGGCCTTTTAACGCTAAAGGCTTATTGACAGCATGCATCAATGACCCAAATCCATGTATTTTTTTTGAACCAAAAATCCTGTATAGATCTGCAATCGAAGAAGTGCCAGTAGGCGATTATAGTCTTCCTCTATCTCAAGCTGAGGTTTTAGTGGAAGGCTCTGATATAACTCTTGTTGGTTGGGGCACTCAAGTGCACGTTCTGAGAGAAGTCGTAAAGTTAGCTCAAGAGAAACTAAAAGTTAATTGCGAATTAATTGATTTGAGAACAATTCTACCCTGGGACGAAGAAACAATAGCTAAATCTGTTGCTAAAACAGGTAGACTTCTTATAGCTCACGAAGCTCCCTTAACAGGAGGTTTTGGAGCGGAAATTGCTGCTTCAATTCAAGTAAGTCTTATAACTCGTGCATATTATTAAGCGTCGTATGAAATGTATAGTTACAATCAATAGTAATAATAATTATCATATATACTGTATATTAATAAGATATTCTAATATTAACAGCAACAATGTTTCTTACATTTGGAAGCTCCTATCTTAAGGATTACCGGTTACGATACACCTTTCCCTCATATTTTTGAACCATTTTACATGCCGGATATATGGAGGTGCTTAGAAGGAGTTAAAAGTTTAATTAATTATAATTTCAAATAAATTAGCGTCCTCTTTGAATTGAATGTGAAAGTGTTACTTCTGAATGGTTCGGAAAATTTTCAATAATAACTTGAAATATAGAAAGAATATAGAAAGAATGTTTTTCATGAAATATTATTATCGTTTTAAAAAGTTTTAACTTTAAATACCAACAAACATCTTTACTGAGAGTATCAATTGAGGTTTTGAATAACTCTTTTTGAATCATGTATCGTCGTAATAATTTGCTTGAGGATCATAACCAGACGCGTGACCGTACTGCAAGATTGGAGACCTTTCCCTTACAATATTCATGGTATATTCTGTAAGATGAGGCGTTTGCAGACGTGTCGATCTACATGTTTTCTCTTGAAATAGATCCAGTTTTCTCAAAACAGTACTTGAAGGTTTTGTTCTTTGCGTCGACTCTTTATCTCCTTCACATGTACTTGGATCGTCTTCTCCACTATCATTCCAACTACCTTCTCTTTCATACTCTGCTATAGATTTTTCCTCTTCTTTTGTAATAGGAATAGGTTTATATTGATTTTTAATTTTGGTACAGTTTTTAGTTTTAATGGAACATAATATAAAAAGTAAAATAATCATGAATAAGATCAAAGTTCCAACAAGTAGAAAAGCAGTCTTATTTGCTATAACAAAATATTCCTCTTTGTCTTTAGCGCCCAATAGCTTTGATTTTAAAAAAAGTAACGATTCTTTACAATAAGGTTTTCTGTAACCTCTTTTACAACCTGCAGGACAATTTCCTGTTCTATGATCGCAAGCGGAATAGGCACACTTTCCACAAATATTTTGACAATCTTTTCCATATTTTCCAATTGGACATTTATCGAAACAAAATTCTCCATAGTATCCTTGAGAACAGCCTGTCTCACATTTGCCTGTGAAACGATTACAACTTGATATATTTGAACAGTAGCCACACGCTAATTCGCAATTTATTCCATAAGATCCTATAGAACATGGCGTCCTGCAAAATCTACCTTTCCAGCCTGGCTGACAATTATTTGAACATTGTTTCGTTGAACACGATCCTTCACCTAGACAGTGACCACAAATTTCTTGCGAAACATTACAATAGTCGCCTGCAAATCCAGTCCAGCATTTTCCAAGACATTTTCCATCGAAAATACTACAGGTATTTGGAAGGCAACGACCGCAATTTTGTTGACAATCTTTACCAAAATAACCATCGGAGCAGCGTTCGTTGCACAATTGCCCTTTAAAACCTAAAAGACAGAGAGCGATTGGTAACAAACTGGATGATGAGGAACATTTCCATACCTGTTTTGCAACCATTTAGACACTTTCCACTATCATTGTCGCACGGTTTATTGCCGTCACAATGTCCACATTTTCTGCTACAATCTATACCCCATTTTCCTTTACAGTCTAATATAGCCGCGTTCTCTTTCGGATAATAGACACTCTCTGCGGTTGTAGTAGCTGGGATCGTTATACAATATCCACTGTGCTTCGAGCACGTTTTAAATTTACAATTGGCGGCGCATTTGTATTCACATGCAAGTCCAAAGTAACCTCTTTTGCATTTTTCGCAAGTACCAGTTTTTTGATTACAAATACAAGTTAGTTTACAAATTTTATTACAGTTTTTCCCCCAACGTTGATGAGTGCAGGCTTGACATTTACCGGTTTTAGAGTTGCATTTCCTAACAAGAATAGAACGATGAAAAATATAAATAAAGATCACTTTACAAATGGAGATGGCTAGTGTATACTTGCAGTAGGGATGACATCGAGTCTCGCATGTTTTACCCCAAAAACCTTGTCTGCAAGTTGATTGGCTATCATTTAATTTACTTCTTTTTTCATCGACTTTACACAATCCGGTTGAAGAATCACAACCATAGCGACAAACACTTTTGCATTCATATTCGCAATTTGGTCCGTAATAGCCGATTAAACATGTTTGATTGCAATAAGGTCCCTGGAAGCCTACGGCACAACGATTTCCAGGACAATAGCCAGATTTCGAATCACAAATAGCTTCTCCGTCACAGTGACCACACTTATTTAGGCATGCTGAGCCCCAATAATTAGGCTGACAAACTATATCCGAAGCAGGTTGTTTACAATAAACTCCTGAAAAGAGTCACCAATGAGGGCACGATTTGAAACATTTGGTTTGTTCTATTTATGTTGTTAGTTACCGACATATCCCGGTTGACAGAGTTCATTTGGACATTGTCCATTGTCAGGGTAACAAATTTTACCCTCAGCACATTTGTGATCCTTACACGATTTCTCTACAATATTTAAAAGAGGTAATTTATAAAATGCACGCTAAGTACATATACTGCATTAACTGCATTCCAAGCCCCATGACCCCGGGTCACAAGTTCTGTTACAAGACGGAGTCAAATATCCTGATTTGCATCCCTCAAGACATGCTTTCGAGTAAATATCGCAAGAATCGGTTAATTTTCTATTTGAAATGTTTTTTAAATTTAAACCGTAATCTCTATAGAAAGGTAAAAAAACATTAGACTAACATTGGACTGCAATTCGGACTGCATTGGCATAAAGTTGAATTAAAACCGTCTGCGCAATCTTCAATTTTTAGCCTAAAAGCAGCAACCTAAGAAAATCGGTTAAACATATCTTTGAAAACATATTTTCAAATGTAAGTTTGTCTGCACTAAGGGAATTATTAATAAATTTCTAACTTATCCATTTGGAAGGTAATAAATTTTTTAACGATAAAAAAAAAGCTCTAATCACGTGACTCTTCAAATAAATAGTTACCATATGATTTCTCTCCGGTCCAAAAATCTTAACGAGTATACCTGCTCCCTTTGTTTTTGTATACACAGTTTGAACATCGTTTTTAAAATGACCGAATTCAAGAGAGAATTCATCTTGATATCTTTCAGTCTTTGGAAGCCACGAAACGAAACCATCTTCTCCGTACGAATAAGGTTCGTATAAATTTGACAAACTATCCTTAGATTGATGCGGATCTAAAATAAATTAGTATTTTCGAAAAACAATAAAAGCTTTTAATGGAATAAAAGGAGACAAACTAAAAGAAAGAGGTAGGGTATTTTTGTCAAAAGCTACAAGATTATTCCTATGTAATACTTCTATTCTATAATTTTGTAGGGGATAAACTCCTTTCATCTATCGAAAATGATATTCATCAGAGATGCGTGTTTGTTTTATTTTAGTTTGTTTTAAGACAAATTAATTAATTTTCTATAATTACTTGTATCGTTACCGAAGAATATTTCCCTTTATTTACGATATTCACTCTGGGAGTCTTACGAGGCTTGCCTGTAAAGATATAGAGAAATGTATTAACCAAGGCTTTTTCTATATAATTTACAAATAATTGTTTCTATTGAAGAAATAGAAAAAAGAAAGTTACTAGCAACAATAACTGTTGGTCCTCTTCTTATCATGGGAAATAGGTTTGGGCAATTTGAACTTTTCGCCATCTTAACTGATATGCTTATTGTACCAGAACAGACAGGTTGATAGTTAATTAAGGTAAAGTTGGCTTTTCGGCAACCTAGATATTTAGCGTCTTCTTTCGAACTTCCGCATATAGTTTTGTTTATATTCTGCATTTTTAAATAGTTTATATCCGAATCAGTTAAATAGGAAAGTTTGGCTTTGTTCCAGCATTTTAAAGCCAATTTTTGATTTTCTTTCGCCGCACCGTCCAGGATTTTTAGCCGAGACCGGAAAGTAGTGCACTTAGACGCTCTTAGATAGATGGTTATGAAGAAATTTAGTTCTTTAGTAACAGTTATGGAACGACTCGAATCGATTGGACTGTTTGAGTTGTATGCTATAAACTCAATTCTATCTTTAGATAGTCTTTTATCATTTCCTCTTGGTTGTAGGACATTTTTAATTGATTTTATATGTCGCCTGTTAGTCTTATTAATCCATATATAATCCCTTGATACTAGTGAATTCTTTACATCTGATTTATGCTTGTAGAAAGCATCTTTCCACTCACTCTTCTCCATTAGACAGAATCTATGAAAGAGCACTATTCTAATAAATACACCACAGAGTACATTGATAAAGTTCAACGAAATCATCCGAATTCTTATTTGTTTATTTACTTTTTTTTTGTTTATATTTAAAAAAAACTTTAAAAAATGTTTAAGTTAAAAACTATATACAAAATATAAATACGATATATTGTATATTTTTAGAAAATGAAGGGGAGGGCGGGGGGTGGAGAGAAAGAGAAAATGGGAGAAGGGAGTAGAGAATCGATAAAGATCGTTATTCTCGGTAGGCCTATGGTACTTCAGGTGCTGTAGCTATTAAATTATCATCAAGATCATCTTCGTCATAATCCAATTCACAAATTCTCGTTGAATCCTCAATAAATTCCTCATTTTCAACTTGAAAAGTTTTAAAAATGTACAAAAGCGACGAAACGAATAACATTGAACCTGATTTTTTTTATTGATAAGGAAGATAAATGAATAAAAATTGTTAACTACTGTTTAGAATTAATATTACCGGGAATAGCTGTCAACCAAGCATGTCGAACTTTGACCATACAACCAATCCCCAGTAGTAAATAAAATAATCCCCTTTTCCAGTCGTCAAAATATAATAGCATAGCCCAACAATCCGAACAACGACGCTGTTCTCTTCTGAGGGAAAAAACTAGGATTTTTTACTATATAAGGCGTAAATGAATCAAGAGGAAAATATTTCATGATCTAACGATAAGGACGTCTAAAATGGCTTTAGTTATATTGTATCAAACGCCTATAAGCATCCTTCCCGTTTGATCAACGTTTTAGATAAGTAGAAACATGTCAAATATATACAAACCTTAAGAAAGATGTACAACAAAAGTCAATAACAAAAAAACTTTCCAATATCGTTACTATTAATGCGCTGCATCTAAAAATATATATACAGTATATATAAACCCGTTTCTTTATATTAGCATATTACGTAAGAAGAAAAGAGAGGAAGAGAAAAGGAAAGAGAAAAGATTTTTTTCATATCTCAAAATTTTATATATCGTTATTTTACAATTAATATAAATGGTATAATCAGCAAAGGCTGTTCGATAATAACTTCCTGATTTATTTCCAGTTATAATCAATAATTGAAGCTACAACAATTGTATAAATTCAATTAAAATTTTACGCATGCGTATTATAGATATTCCAATAATTCTTTATTGTTAATAAAGCATGATATTTTTAAAAATAAAATTACTTACAGCAGATAGTAGCCTAGAAGAAGATAGTATCCGTTATTAATTTGTTCTGCTCCAACGCCGTATAAAGCTATTTTTTTCGATTAATGAAGACAAGGGAGATGGAAAGGAAAAAAGAAAGAAAAAACGATAAGAAATAACAAGGAATTTGTATTAGGCCCTTACAAATTTTTCTCTTGATAATGATGTTTATAGTAAATAAATATAAATAGATAATTCAAAATAAACTTTACCTATTGCTGTTAAAATTGTAAAAGTTCTATATATATAACTGAAAATGTTACATAAGGTTGATTTACAAAATTTCATCAAACTCATATTCTTCACTTGAAGAAAGAAATGAGTCTGCAGTACAGTTGGATACTTTTTTCATCGATAGATGGCGAAGAAGTTGTGAAATAGATGCAGAAATGATTTTTAACTATTTATTCAAAAAAAAAGATCTCTTTTAATCTATTTTCGTATTATAATTCTTAAAAAATTATGAATATACAAAGTATCAAGTAAACATAGAGAAAATTAATAATACTTGTATATCTATTATACAAATAAATAAGACAAGAAAAGAAATTACAAAAAACTTCACAAGAATGGAAACCTTGTTGGCAAAATTATAGAAATTGTATACATAGATAATAAAAAAAACATCTTTTCTTTCTAAACAGCTTATCAAAAGAGGTTATGTTAGTAGAACGTCGAAAAAGATCTGATTCTTTTATTCTAGTATCGTATATCAAATGAGCCTAGTTGAAGGTTTCTTTGATATTTATCGGTGATGTTTGTAATAGTCGGAAACATTCTAGTTGATTTTGCGTACAGTAGAGATTTTACTTTAAAAGATAAGGAAAAATATCCCCAAATAGCTTCCTCTTCCGATAGTATTGACAATTCTACGTCATCACGTAGTCTAAATACAAATTACGTAGTCTGAAAAGATTTATAGAAACAATATACAAAACACAGTATATACAGTATATATACTTACCATAACTATCTATTATTTAGTATTCAATAGCATTACAATTTGTAGTATTACAAGTATTTATTCTTATAATTTTAGAATAAACAGTAGAAGAATAATGTATAAATAAATAACAGAAATAAATGACAAACATTTTATAAAACTGTAATAGTTTATATTATTTCATTGTCAAAGTTTGAAGTGTTAAGAAGATAGACTGTAGAGAATGAAAATAATAATATAAATATAATCTCTTAGGCTTTTCTTTAACAAGTTTTTCAACTGTTGAAATGGAAAATATATTATAATTGTTTCCTTACGAAGGGCTATTTTCCTCATTCCAACAATGTAATGTTTGTAGCTTTTGAACAAGTTTCTAAATATTATAAATATAATAACAGTAATGTTAGAAAAAAACAAAAATATGTAATCTAACAAATATTTCCAACAAACCTCGTTCTTAACATTTGTAATGGAATTTTGAAGAATCCTTTGTAAGGTTGTTTTATTGATAAAATTATGCCACAAAAGGCGTTTTAACAAGGCTTCGAAATTCTCCCAAGAAACCTAATAAAATAATAAAATTCACATTCGATTTAATAGAGACTGAATGAATGAAATGAAGGTGAAAGGAGGGAACGTATAGACTCAAACTTACTTCTATATCTAGAGTTTCTTCAAAGAGTAATACATTTTTCGGACTAAGTATACCTTGAAGATATGAACTTCTACATTTTTTCAAATAGCTTCTACTCCATAAAAATATAAACAACATCTGTACTTCTTCACTCCAAGTATGAGGATAGCTAATGGCTATTAAAAAGCCAAAATATAAAGGGAATTTTATTTCATACTAAACAAAATATAACTTACCTAATTGTACAGCCAATTCTAAACTACACGACATAAGAGCTTTGTCCCAATCGACAATAAGTTCGTTCTAATAATATTATATTTATTTTCAAATTGTACTAAATACTATATCTTATTGAATAAAAATTTATTTTACCTCATTTTCTTGTATAAGATAAATGGCTTGCGATATTGTTTGTTTAATTGAGTTTATATTCGGGCTTGTTGTTGAAATTACACTTAATTGTAACAAATCCAAAAAAGAATTAAGAACTTTAGATGGTAAGAAAAATCCATCATCAGCTTCATTAATTTTACAATTAAGATCATCAAGATTTTTTAAACTATCTTCTTCAATCTTTGTTTCGTCCATTAAATTATGATTTTGCGGTTTAGATACAATTTTTTCATAATGAGAGCTTATTTCCTTGAATAGTGTATCTGATAATATATATAAAATATATAATTATCATGTAGGATAGTATTTTCAGTTAAGATACCTGAATTAACGTATTGTTCCATCCAAGTTTGAACTTTACTTATGGACATTCTCTTGCATATTCTACTTGCAACCACAATAATTTGATCATTTGTAGAATCGTGCAGTAAAGCCTTAAGAATGTTATAAGCCTGCTGATCTGTCAACCTAAATGATACGAACGCAATTAATTTTTAGTAAAGAATCTCAATGGAAAAAAACAAAAATGCTTTTTACATTTCAGCCTTCTTCGACACGTTATGTTGGCAATCTCTAGATAATTGTTGTGCTTTTTCCTGCATTTTCTTACTTAATCTTAAAGTTGATATTAATCTATCGTGATTGTCTTCTACAGCGCTATTTCTACCAAACTCGTAACATTCTTTTAATATCTCCTCAAATTGACTTAATTTAAAAGTTTTTATAGTATTTGATGCTAATCTCTCCGCAACGAAGATTGTTGTTTTTTTCAACGATGCAGGTTGATTATTGAAAAAGCTATCTTCTAACTCATTCTAAAAAAGATTAATAAGAAACAATATTAAATAGTATAAAAGTTATGTTGAAGGAAACAAAAAACCTGTAACGAGGTAGTTTCAAGACGTTTAACTTCAATACCAGTATTCTGATAAGATAATGGCGTTATTTTTCTATGTTTACCACGAGTATTACACGTTCCCTCAGAAAACGACAAGAGCAAAGCAGACAATTCGGCTTTCAATTTTTAATAAAACCAATTATTATTTCGTTGAGAATTGAGCTATACTAACCTATAAATGGAAATGTTTGATGGAAGAAAGACACATTTAATCTTTTACCAGCGTATCGAGAAGATTTAATAACTATCTTGTCATTTCTTTTCTTTTCGCATAAATTCGAATAAAGCAAATGACGGGGAAAGAAAGGTTGCTGAAAGAACCACGATAAACATGTGACAATAAGAAATTTTTCCGAGTTTTTATCGTTTTTCAACTCTTTTATACATTCTCTAAATACAGCCAGAAGAAGAATGCATAGATCGATAGTATATTGTACTTTAAATGCATATACATCAGCCATAGCCAAATAGCTGAAATGATAATAAAAAATTAACTCTTGAATAAACTATTAAATAACATTACTATTAACTTACGTTGTAATCCAAGTAACATTATATAATAGATTTCCTGTTGTGCATGATGATTTTAATATTGTTTTTAAATTCAAGTGAGGAGGTGAAATGTTTGATCTCATTTTAAGAATTGAAGGTAAAACTTTATCGGGTATCGTAGAGCCAGATAATGGGAAAAAATGAATAAATCCAATATATTTAGCCAATAATTGCGATGTTTGTAATAGTTTTCTAAGTACATGTATATCAGTACATTTTTCCGATTCTATTGTGAACTATTTTAATAGAAAATGTAATTAGTTCACTAAAAATTGAAACAAGGGAATAAAGTACGCACTTCCTGAAGTTTTGAGCAAAGAAATAGCTCTAATTGATTATGGAATGCTGCGTGGCTACCGTAAATAATAAACTCTTTAAAGAATAGCTGGAAGCCTGGAAATGAGGGTGGGGGAGCAGGTCCATTAATCTTTGCCGGCTTGACTAATCTCTCTTGTAAACTATTATTTTAATATAAGTATCGTAATTAAAGAATAATATAAGAAAGATACAGAAATATAATTACCGTCTTAACTTTTCAACATTTGTCTTTAGATTTTCAGCTAGCATTTGTTGTTCATTGTCATTTTCGATATCCCCATCGCTCATCTAATCATAAAATTGCTTCATAACAATAAAACATTGAATAGATTCCATTAAATTATTACTTGTAGTAATTGACAAACAAATAGTCTACAAAAATGATAACAGACGGTCGAATCGCTAAGTGAAGAAACTAATGTAAAAATGCGATTTCCCATTGCCGTTCCTACAGCCCAATCATTTCGAGTATGCTGATTCTTCCATTCTCGTAAAAACGAATAGAAGCTATCTCTGTTCATACATAATAATAAAAAAAATAAGTACGCTCTTATACGAGAATATTGATTAATCACACCTATGATTTTTGAACAAGTGAAAATGTGAAGTAGTCGGGAAATTTTGTTGATTATCAGTATCAGCTTGAAATGCAACACTGAAGAAAGCTTTTTGTTCTGTAAGATTCATCTGAAATATATTATAAAATAAGGGTTGACCTCAAAGGAAAAAAAATCAATCTAATTAAACCTACCATGCCGGCGCATTTTTCACTAATACTCTGTAGAAGTTTGGAAAATTCTGGACTCGATTCAACTATTCGTTGATTTTTTGCCAAAAGATTTACGAATTGCTTATCATAAAATTCTAAAAAACTTTTTAAAAACGGAAATTAAAAGTGAAAAATAGAAAAAATAATAGAATTTTAAAATATCTTCTTTTTTTTTATTACAAATACCTATATATTTTTTTTAACGTTTCCAGAGCGAAGAATACACAATTATGACTGGAATTGAAATAACATATTTCCCCTATAAAAAGAATTTTAAATTTACTAATAAAATGTAAATTTGCTTCATAAACTTACTTTTTCGGCTATTTGACACTTCATTTACATGCTTTACAGTCAATAATTGTATTGTGAAATAAATTTCGGTCAGTATACTTGGGACTAAAAATTCTATGAAAAAAAAATAGGCTATAAATTCAATTTCATTCAAAGAATCGATTAATCTTTCTAACCTAATATAATTGCCGAATATAGATCTGAAAATCTCTCCAATATTTCTTTAAATGTAACCAATTTCAAATCAATTACAACTGGAGTTTGTATATTTTTTTGAGTATCATTTTCAACCAACTTATCATCAGCTATATCAAAGCTACTAGAATTGTCTCGTTCGTTTTCTGTCATAGAGGTATTGCTGCTTTTAAATGGTGTATTAAATGTACTACCGCTAATTGACGAAATATTTCCAACTTGTCCTGATGCTACAGGAGAGAATGACTTATTAGAAATGTTCCCACTAATCCAAAAATTAATTTTTTCTTTAACTTATTAAATACTAATATATAAACTAATACAATGAAAAAATGTTTATAATATTGGAATATTGGGAACCATTGATTTAGAATTGGACTTAAATTGGCTTTAACTGGAGTAGGAATAATTCTGCGAGGATTTCGTGGAGTACTTGATTTTGGGCTTACAAATTGTTTTGTAGGCGTTTTCATACTCAATCCATCATGATCCTGCGTCTGCTTATCAGTAAAAGTATTTTCTTCTTTGACCTTCGCTTGGTTTCCCTTTATTCTATTTTCTAGATTTAGGAAATCTCCTATCAACATTGTATTCTTTAAACCACTTCTCTTCCTTATTGTATACTTTGAGTTTTCGCCAAACTTTGATTCACTGTCATTTGACGCTGCAACATCAGAAAATAACTTTCCTCTTCTTGCAGAAGGCTTCCTCGGTCTTATATCTTTATTATCAAGACTCCTAGTCGAATGTATGAATGTTTTGGTTGGTTTAATCGGCGACGGATTGACAGATTCTAATGACTCTAAAGCTTTTGCCGTTTGATAACGCAGAAAGTCAAGGAAAATTTCTATGAATTCTCCCCTATTACTTTTTTCATTAATTTCTGGCACCTTTTCGAACTATAAACCCAAAAAACACAAAAACTAGTTTTAATTTGAAAAAAAGTAGAAAACTAATCAACTTACAATTTGCTTATCACCACTCTTTAACCATTCTATAACAACATTAGCTGTTATATCACCAGCAATAAAGCAATCCAAAACTCGTAACATGGCAAATGAACGTAACTTGTTATTGTTTGAAATCGAGCACGATCATCTATTTAGTTTACAAAATAGACATATAATTAGTTATTTTATCAAAGAGACATTTCTTGAAAACTAATAATTATATTATTAATATAAATTGTCTATTGACTGCATTTGTATTACTTTTAGTTTGAAATAAATATAAAACGAAAACAATTAAAAACAATGCAACTTACTATTTTTGATATTTTGTCGGTTATAGATTACAACACAAGTGTGATTTGTGCTATCAGAATAGACTTTATTATGTTCTTGCACTACTTCTCCTGTTAGTATGCTTAGTAAAATTTACTTTAAGCGTAAAGCCAAAATGTTAAGAAAATATCGACTTTCCGCCAATTCTGCTTTAGTTCACGAAAGTTCCGGAAGTGGAAGTCTGCAGGTTCAGTAATGGACCTCATTTTATGCGAACGTGAGGCGTTTTGGAACTGGTAACCACATAAATGTCTACCAGTTTAATTACTCGATTGATTGTGTGAGCGATATAGTGTTACCACGCGTTATGCCTAAAAATTCGGCAATAGCAAAGAAAGGCGTTCAGAATAAGAAAGCGAAGAAGCGACAGTTGGAAGCTAAATCAAAAGAAAAGCATACTGAAGGTTAGATCACCTTGAAATTGTAAACTATATTTAAATCCGTGCTAAATCACATGTGTTCCCTTCTTCAGGTCCAAAGAAAGTAAAGCAGCCAAAGCTGTCAAGAGAAATTATAGAGAAACATGAGACCGATAGTGAAGAATCTGATATCGAACAAAGTCAGGATGAGGTTGACATAGATTCTGGTGACTCTTCAAAAGACCAAGAAAATGGTGATGTCAAACGTTCGTATATACAAAATTTACGCAGTATCATTGCTAAATCTTCCATGTTACTTTAACAGTTCCTGGTAGCAGCGTAGCATTTTCGATTCTTACTGACAAATCATTTGTAAACTTAAAGGATGTTGTTTGTGAGGAAACATTAAAAGCTATAAAGGACATGGGATTCGAAAATATGACAGAAATTCAAGCTAAAACTATTCCACCTCTATTAGAGGGACAGTAAGTTGAATAGGTTTTATAATTTTCTGTTCTATAATAGCATCTCATTTTAGTGACTTGATGGGTGCCGCTAAAACGGGAAGTGGCAAAACGTTGGCATTCTTAATTCCAGCCGTAGAGCTATTGCATAAACTAAAATTTATGCCCAGAAACGGTTGGTTACTTTGGTTTAATTATATTAGTTTTTTATTTTGGTATTTTATAAGGCACTGGCGTTATCATTATATCGCCAACTAGAGAATTAGCTATGCAAATTTTTGGAGTTGTGAAGGAATTGATGAATCACCATCCTCATACGTACGGTTTGATAATGGGTGGAACCAACAGACAAGAGGAAGCGAAAAAGATTGCTAAAGGCGTAAATCTTATAGTCGCCACCCCAGGAAGGTTGTTATTTCTATTTTTTTTAAATATTATTTAGAGTTGAGAATATTTTTTTTTCAGACTTCTGGATCATTTACAAAATACTAATCATTTTATGTATAAAAATTTGCAATGTTTGATTATCGATGAGGCTGATCGTATTTTGGATATTGGTTTTGAAGAAGAAATGAAACAAATTGTTAAGTTATTACCCAGTAGGTTATCTAATTCTCTTAGTGAGCAAAATTTGTAATAATACTAATCGTTGTAGAAAAAAGACAAACGATGCTGTTTTCTGCTACACAAACGCGTAAAACTGAGGATTTAGCAAGAATTTCTCTAAAGAAAGAACCATTATATATTGGCGTTGACGACAGTAAAGAAACGGCTACAGTTGATGGTTTGGAACAGGTTTGTTAATGATACGAATTTGGATATGATTGCTAAGCATAATTGTTTACAGGGCTACGTTATATGTCCTACTGATAAGCGATTTCTATTGCTCTTTACTTTCCTTAAGAAGAATAAGAAAAAGAAAATTATGGTATTTTTAAGTTCTTGTATGAGTGTTAAATTCTACAATGAACTATTGAACTATATTGATTTACCAGTTACTTGCATTCACGTAAGTAGTTATCGCTATTAGAAATCTAAATAAAAAGTTTTATCTCTCCTTCAGGGAAAACAAAAGCAGACCAAGAGAACTCATACTTTTTTCGAATTTTGCAACGCAAAGGAAGCAATTCTCCTCTGTACAGATGTTGCAGCCAGAGGATTGGATATCCCTATGGTTGATTGGATAATTCAATTTGACCCACCAGATGATCCTTCAGAATACATTCATCGAGTAGGCAGAACTGCCAGAGGTGAAGGTGGCAAAGGTCATGCTCTTTTAATTCTCCAACCAGAAGAAGTTGGCTTTCTTCGTTACTTGAAGAAAGCTAAAGTTCCTGTTAGTGAATTTGAGTTTTCTTGGGCTAAAGTGTCTAACATTCAACCACAACTAGAAAAACTTATAGAAAAAAATTATTTTCTACACAAAAGCGCACAAGAAGCCTATAAGAGCTATGTTAGAGCATATGCTTCACACAGTTTGAAAAATATATTTGACATAAATGAGCTGGATCTACAGTTGGTAGCTAAGAGTTTTGGATTTAGTGTTCCTCCCTACGTTGATTTAAGTAAGTGTAATTTTTTCACTGTTAAAATTGAATAAATTAAAAATATTTTGTTCAGATGTACATGCAAGTAAATCTGCCGGAAGGGTTCGTAAGCGTGGAGGTGGTGGTGGATTTGGATATAAAAAAGATAAGGAACAAAAAAAAGCAAAGATTTATAAAGCTGTTTCGGGTAAAAGAAACGTAGGTCGAAAACAATTTTCCCGTTAAATTTATTTACTTTATGAATAAAAATCTGAATTTTTTGTAACTCTTGGTATTTCTTTTTCATAATATATTACCTAGGGTAGCTACACAGAGGGATAGTACAATTACGATTGTCAGTAACACAATATTTATCCCGCTCCCTAAAAATATATATATATACAAATACACAAGTTACTTCCACAGTTTCTTGATGGACATATTTTTCTCCGAGTCTTTTTGCATAATCTTAGCTACGGCTAGCTCAAAGTCATCCTGGGTCACGTGTACCCGTCTCTCTCTAAGGGCATACATTCCAGCTTCAGTACATACACCCTTAACCTCAGCTCCTGATGCTCCCGGCATGAGTTCTGCGATTCTTCGTAAATTTATACCTCGTGTCAAATTCATTCGTCTTGAATGAATTCGTAGAATATCTAATCTAGCCTGTTCGTTTGGAGCAGGAAACTCGATCTTTCTGTCAATTCTTCCTGGACGAAGTAAAGCTGAATCTAATATATCAATTCTGTTTGTTGCCATTATAACCTTGATATTTTGTTTTGGTTCAAAACCATCTAACTGATTAAGAAGTTCAAGCATGGTTCTTTGAACTTCACTATCACCACCGCCTGAACTGCCACTCTCGATTCTCGTGGAGCCTATGGAATCGATTTCGTCCATAAAAATGATTGAGGGCGCATGTTCTCTGGCCATTACAAAGAGTTCTCGAACCATCCTCGATCCTTCACCAATAAACTTTTGAACGAGTTCAGAACCCGAAACCCTAATGAATGTACAATCGGTGTGATGAGCTACAGCTCTGGCCAGCAGGGTTTTACCAGTTCCAGGAGGACCGTAAAGTAAAACACCTTTAGGCTGAGCTATACCCAGAGCTTCAAATAACTCTGGATGTTTTACGGGCAATTCAATAACTTCTTTTATTTCTTTTATTTGTTTATCCAAACCACCAACAAGTTCATAAGTAGAGTCAGGAACTTTTTCCACCATCATTAAGCTTACAAGAGGATCAACTTTGCTTGGTAATACTTTGTGTAAAGTATAAGAGTCGTTGCGGAGGGCTACGCGAGCACCAGCCGTCAATGAGGGTATGTTGATTGACTTATCAACATCGACGACAAATTTTCCCTCAGGATGAACCTTTACAAGTACTTTACTTTTATCCATTGGCCTAACAACTTCTCCTACGTAAGATCCTTGTTCGTGTAAAAGACCTAATTCTTCCCTAAGCAAACGAACTCTAGCGTTTAATTCATTCCTTTGAGCCTCCAATCTTCTAACATTGTGTGTTCTATCTGATAGTTCTCTGTTCATCTCATCCATTTTGGAGATATAGTACTTTTTTAGACCGTCTGTGGCCGGAACATCATCAACTTCCATCTATGATAAAACGAATTAAGGTTTTGTACGAAACAAAGAAAACCACTCTCTGATGAGAAGCATCAATGTAAATTAAATTATTTCTCTACGGTCAATCGTAATATATGACGTAAACATATGTCGTTTTTATATAAAATTCATTAGTATATAATGAAATTAAAGAGAAATATTGTGCTTACCTTATTGCTCGTCATGATTCCGGCGTTCAAGAAAACGAAATTTGTCTACGTCATATCCGCTGATATAGGGATTCTCCGGGCTAGCCCCTAGCCGCCTGACTCACAAATGGCGAACACCAACCCTTTTAGTGAAGAAGATTTATCGACTCAGGAGGAAGAAGTACAAGAAAACTCATCTCATGAATCTAGTCCAATAAATGAACGAATAAGCTGGGATCATATTGCACGGAAATTGCTAGAGGAACAATACCTTCTGACTGCTTTAGAGTTACATACAGAATTGATTGAGGCGGGTAGAGAAAATTCAAAGCTGAGAGATTTTTTCTCAAATCCAGCTAATTTCGAGAGAACAAGACAAACGGACTTTCCTAATACAACGTTACGTGAGTTAGATCGCGAATCTTGATTATCTCTATGTATAATTAATTGCAGCCAGGACATCAAGTTGTCAGACATTTGATTCTTTGGATTTCGCCCGATACTCGGATGATGGTGAGCGTCAAGAAAGTGATAAAGTAGCCGTCTTAGAATTTGAGTTAAGAAAAGCCCAGGAAACTATTCGATCGTTAAGAGCAGCCTTGACAAAAACTGCTGAAACAGAAACAGAATTGTTAACATCTCCTGACGCTTCAAACAATAAAATCACTGAAGCAGCAATTGAAGATGAGGAGTGCATTAAACCTTACGAAAAACGTGCTATCAATTTTCTTGTTAATGAATATTTATTAAGTCACGATTATAAAATAAGTTCTGTTACTTTTTGTGAAGAAAATGAAAATCAAGATTTTGACGATTGGGATGATGTTGGCCTAAATGTTTCGAAGCCACCAAATTTATTACACTTATATCGTGATTACGGGCATCATGCAATAGAAGTTGTGGAAAAGATTGATAATAGCACTACAGCGGATCTTGATAGCGAGGAAATTTTGAAAAAAGACGAAATAATTACGCATCTAGTAAGTTACTTTTTCGAATCGATACTGGTTCGACTATATATCAAATTTTTAATAATTATTCCTTTATAAAGAATGATAGAATAACTAATTATGAAGAGAGAATAGAAACAATGCAAACAGAAAATGAATTTCTCAGTCACCGATTAAAATCATCTGAAAAGTAATTTAATTTTAAATTTATTTGAAATTGAAGGATTACTATTATTTATATAATTCACAGAGATAATCAAATAACTAAATTTTCTGCTACATCAACACCTGCTGTTAGTCCAATTAAACCGTCCATTAATCAGACCAAAACCGACTCAATAGTAGCAAACGCTGGAAGCGATATACAATTTGAAAATTCTGCAAAAGAAACAATTGAACAAACACCTGATTCAAGTTATAGTAAAAATGACTCTTGGGAAGCTATCAATCAAACTATACCAGAGTCATTCTCTAAAATATTATTTCAATCAGCTTTCTACTCACCTCACGACAATCGTATTGTGAATGAAGTTACAGCTGTAAGGGATAATGATGATGTTATCCCTATGCTAGGTCGATGCTTGCCACACATAGTCCCAAATGTATTACTCAATAAGAGAGAAGTAAATCTTTGTCAATAAATCGCAATAGGATGACTATAATTTATCATTTTCTTTTATAGGAACTTATTCCTGTTATCTTAGCTGCTGCCAGTCTCCATTCGGATTCTAAAGAAAGAGATAAATTATTAAATATTCTTTTTAATCTTATTAAAAAGCCTGATAGTCAACAAAGGCAGATCATTCTAACTGGATGTATTGCCTTTGCCAAAAATGTTGCCTATTCAAGATTAGAGAACGAGCTGCTACCACAGTGTTGGGAGCAAGTAAGGCATTTTATAAATTCATTAAATATGTAAATAGTTTAAAAACGTCTGTTCATTTGTAGATCGGTCATAAATACTTCGAACGCAGGATGCTAGTTGCCGAAGCATGTGGAGCGTTGGTTCCGTATTTTTCGGTATGAAATTATAAAACATCGTTTTCCCAACAAGTGCAATCATAAATATTGGAAATCTATTATTTTTTAGAACGAATTACGAAGCTCTTTAGTTTTATCGATTTTGCAACAAATGTTAGATGACAAGAGTGACGAAGTAAGAGAAACGAGCGTTCGAAGTTTATCATTACTTTTCGCTTTCATTCAAGATGAAGGAAAATTTGGACAGGTTTACTTTATGCGCTAACTTTTTAGAATTCCACTGAGAATACAGTTATACTTATTGCACACAGGCTGGCGAAATGCTTCGAAGAGGTTTACTCGATAAAAGTGAAAATGTTGTTAAAGTTTCAAAAGAGCTGATGCTGCCAACTTACGGCCTCTGGGCTATTTCCCTCAATAAACTATCCGAAGTTATTCAAACCTATTTTGATTATTTACAAGATGTTATCCGAGTGAGTTGAATCAAAATAGTAATTTATAAATTCTTAATTGATTTTAGATAATATTTTCTTTTTTATTCTTTTTATTTACATTCAATTCTACAAAAAACCAAAAAAAAATTTATCTGTACTTTTTTTTTTTGCTTTTTATATATAATTAACTAGAGAGTAGAATATTCTTTAAATAGAACTAAGGTAAGGTAGCGTGCATCTATAAATCAAATTTATAAAAGCTTCTGCTTTAATTTTGAAAGTTTCAGTAATATAAAGCACGCTTTAGCTGAAATAAAATTACCAACTGTTTTTCCTCCAGTAATATTATATCATTTTACAGACTGCGCTGGCTACCCAAGTGGCGTCGAATAGTCAAACTCTACCAATCGATACCGGAAAATTTGGTAGATGGATAGATGCTTTGGAAGAATATATACCACTCCTGTTCTCATTAGTTATAACTTCCGCTCCCTTCTTAGATAAAATATCTGACGAGCCAGAGAACGACAACGAATATCACCTTCTAGACGATAGATCCACATCTAATTGTCAATTATTGCAATTAGACACAATTATTGGTAGCAAATCTCGAACAGTTAAGCTATTAGCAAAATATGAAGAGTATATATCAGAAGAGTGGTACGATAGTTGGAAAGAATTTTCATGGGTAGTTGATGATCTGTAAGAAAATAGTAAAATTTCTCGTTTTTCGATTCTAACTATTGACAATTTAACCTTACAGTTTACCGCAATTAATCAATGTCGTAAAAACTGTGAGTGATGAGGTGGATTTTGTTGTCGATTCTTTTTGCTCATATTGCCGTACTCTATGCAAAAATTTTGGCTTTACTTTTGTTAACACGAAGGTTACCGACATATTAATAGTTTTTTTTTTATTTTTCTATATAAACAATATAAATTTGTTTTTACCCTACAGATATTACCTAAATTTGAAATGATGTTTAGTATTCCCAATGATCAAATTGGTTTGTTAGGATAGAATTCAATTAATATAACTTATATTAACATTTAAATATTACAGAATCAATAATATGCAATAATCATAGTGTTTATCACAAATGTGCCCTACCTGTATATACTTATTCAATTCTATGCACATTCTTATCAGTTAGTATAAGTTTTAATTAGAAAAATTTTAATATATATTTTAATCAATTAATACTTAATGTATTAAAAAAATTCATTAATCTTCTCTAATTCTTTAATCCCATGATTCTTTTTAATAGAAATACGAGAATAAGTTATCAAAATTCTTAAGCCGAACCTTAGAAATGGTTGCGGAGAATGGTGCCAATCCTCAATCACTACTTTCAACTTTCGCTCAGTTATCGTTAGTATTTTATTTACTACGATGTCAATATTGATAATTTCAATTAATTATTTATAGATTTTTATATACATATTAATATAAAAAAAACTATAGTATTAAATTAATCAAGTTTATTATGAGAGTTATTACCATAAAATTTATTTAACAATTGTCATTTTATATAGACACGACTCAAACGTACATGATTTGCTTTTAATTGTTCTCTGGGAAGCCGTTGTTCATTCATCACTTAAAGTTCGCTCATTGTCTGCTAAAGTCTTCGAAGTAAGTCGTTTTTTCAAATTAATTTCTTGATTTAAACAATTTTCCACCTCAGAATTTAAAATCTAAAAGTTTTCCTTTTTATCCCTTAAGGGTTTATTGAAAAGAATGTCTCCGGCAAATATATCTAATCGTATCATTCCAGCACTGGTCACTTTATCCTCGGATCCAGAGATGTATCTATTTCACCCATGAATAATTTTCTTCTTGACTTACACGTAATACATACAAAACATGTTTTCAAAACAGGTCTGTAAGGAGAGCTACAATATCACCTTTGACATCCATAATAGAAACTGTATCATCTAGAGAGGTAATGGGTATTAATAAGAAAAGATATTTTTTTCTCATATGAACTTTATTAAAGGTTTTAGATAAGGTTCGTCTACAACTTCAATCTTTTATGGATGATAATCTTTACGAAGGAGAGCATCTATTACAACTAGAGCTGATCCATTCACTGGCTCGTGTTGTACCAAACGCTGACGCAAATTTTCGGGATGAGTGTAAGTACTCAATAATTATTGTAAATGTCAACTGACAAGAGATAGCGCTGAAAGCTATTCAGGCTTTTTTCATTATAAAGATATTGCGCTAATTAGGAGAGTTCAGTTTCTCGGAAAGGTAGAATAGGATTAGATGTCCTAAAAATGCTAACTGCACGATTCTGTCTTGTAGATCGGATTAGTATAATATAACGGAGAAATTGCCTCCGGAAATTACTATTTGCGACAAGGTAGATGAAAAATTTTCCACTTACGTATATACCCTCAAGTGTTTGGGTTATCGCATCAGCAATTAAAATATTTTTATCTTCATTTTCCGACCATGAAGTAGATTTCAGTCTTTCCATAACATTCATTAGCATTCGAAATCCCAATCTCGGAGTAACAAATAAAAGAAAAAAGATACATAAAGATAATGCAGTGGTCTCGAGGTTATGCAATCCACTCGGTAGAAGTAAATATTTTATCTGGCTATTTAATTTTCTTTTGTTCCTTAAATTTCTACAGCAAACAGTAAGCGAACAGATTGTAACAAAAAAAGGTAAAATATCTTGTATAAGAATGGCCAAAAGTGGTGAAATGAATTTTTGAAAATATTCACTATGATGATGTCCAGTATTTGTAATAAGACAAACGTAACTTTTCTCGTTTTTGGTATTCTTAATTAATTGTAGTTCAAATAGCCAAAAGTATTGGGAATTCAATAGAATAAGTATAACTATTAAAAATAATATTACAGTTCGACATTGCTCCAACTTTAATTTATTTTTGCTTGGACATCTTCCAATAATAGTTGCGTGCACAACGAAACAAATCGCCAACCACTTACTCATATGAAAGGTTAAATTTAAAATGAACGGATATATTTTACATACAGCAGCATTGCTATTTGTAAGTTTTGTAGAAAGGTCCGAGTGAATGGTATTAGCTAACCATTTATTACCAAATTCTAGAATGAGTACAACGCTATCGATTGCAGCTGTAGAAGTAGTAAAAGTTTTTATGTTAGAGAGATAAACAGAATATCTGATAACTATAATTGAACAGCTATAGAAAAAACATGCTAACTAAATCGTTATTAATACGAACCCAGAAAAACCAAATAAACGTAAGTTGCCGAAACTAAATTGATTAGTTTGATGAGTGCCAAAACTCCCAGGAAACAAGTTATGCAGCCTATAAATAATAGACATGGAAAAACGTACTTATATATAAGAAACACAATGCCTTCCTCCTCGGCTGAATAGTAATTATGATAAAGTCTTAATAAGTCTTCCTCACTCAGAGAGTCTATGGCGTTAGCATCGGGGAAAATTTTACTTAAGTTAAGCATTTCATCTAACGCCTTCACGAAAAATGAGCGAATGACAGGAGCGACCTCTCTTTATAGATTTTTCCTCATTTATACTTCGCCAGCTGGAAGGATAGCTCTGTAATGCATCGTAATTACGGATGCCTTTTTGTTTACTTAAATCGTGGCCTGAATTTTAGCAATTCCCATGCCACTTATTAACTGTTTATCATTTCAAGGTGATTTATAAGGAAGATGTAGAACTAATTAGGCAATTTCCATAGATAATTTTCCATTACAATAGTATTCATACAGTATACTGTATTGTATTATTATATAATTATATACAATATAATAAATTTTATATAGTATATCGTATAAATAATAAGTTTCTATAAAGAAATAGATATAGTAGTTATCTAGTACAATTATTATTTTTTCGAAAAATATTTCAATTCTACTTCATAATTGATTTTTTCCCAGAATTAGAATTTTTACTTTATATCAATTCGCGATCGGTTAGCTTCTAATTATCATGATGAGATATCACATGTCAATAATACGGATGGCGATGAAGATAATGAAGAACAATTTAATATAGGTTTTTACATTTTTTTTTTCTTTATTCCATTATACTATCTTTTAGATAAAAAAAAGATTCATGGTAGAAAAGAAAGGAAAGTATATTATGAATAAATACGTAATTTTAATAAAATAGCCAAAAAACTAATAGTATTTATAAAGAGACGACATTATTAATAAAAACAAGTTTGGAAAGAAAGTAAAATAATTATATTAGATAAAAATATCACTTGATATTTTGCAATTTGAATGAACTTTGTGAGTTGGACATCTTTTAACATCTGTTTCAGAGCTGAAAACTGTTTGCTCTCCTGGTATTTGAGGCCTAGTATTCTTCCATTGACTTATCATTTTTAAGATTGTCGTGACGATCGCCATCTGACGGAAAGTTGCTCTAAATACTCCGCTTGTAGTTAGAAGTAATACGAATTTTAACCCAAAAAATACTCCTTCACTTGTCATTGTTAAGGAATGAAAAAGAACGGCCGAATCATACTCTTGCATATTGTAATGTTCCACATAATACTTGAAGAGCGAATAAGTTACTTTAGGGGTAATTAAAAGAGTATAGGCAAGACCAATAGCTATTAAAGAACCTTGAAGTTCGTAGACACCTAATGGTCTAATGCTAAATTTGTAGTCAGCCAACGGTTTGTCCCATTTTGTTAGCCTTCCGTGCAAAGTGATTATTGTCCCGGCTAAAATGATTAGAAGTGGGATCACATCGCCGACTGTAAAGTCGATTATTGGCCAGATAATATGTGGGAAGTTACTTAGATGTTGATTTGTGGAATAATTTTGCTTGAAACGGCAAATAAATTGAGTACAAGAGCGATTAACGAACAGTTCAAAGGACCAAAAGTAGTGAGCATTTAAAAAAATGATAACAACCATAAGTAGGTGGACAATCGCTTTGCAGCCTTCGACTGTATTGGCAATGGGAACCCTTCTCCTGGACCTCAATGCGCAATCCAAAACTGCAAGTACGAGAGCCCAACGACCCAGATAAAAGAAGAAATTAAATATTAATGGATATATTTTACAAGATAAATCCGTCTTGACAAGAACTAAAACGTTAACATCCAAATAAAATGTAGTAGTTACCCATTCGTTGACTATTCGAATAATTATAACACCAATATCCATAAAACACGTTGTTGTAAGATAAATGTATGTTGGTGAAACTATATTGTGCAAACTAAACGAAGTTATTAAAAGTAAGAGGTTAGTGAGTATTCCAATAATCGCTATAAATGGTAGTAAATAGGTATAACACACTGAAGAAATAGTTTGTTCGATTGGTTCGTCGAAAAAATCCTCTAGTTCCGAATCTTCTATGGAGGTATTTATTGATGATAAATCAGGCAGTGTTGCCCATAGAAAACAGGAATAATCTTTAATACGTAACCCTGGACAAAATCCAGGCAGAGAAAAGCTATCGCCTACCATTTAAACTCCGCTCTATATGCTTTTTACTCCTCTTTAGTTGTTGTGAAACTACCAGAAACAATTTCAAGTGTTTTAAAGATTAAAATAAATAAAAAAAAACGTGTTGTACAATGGTACAACAGGTGTTTTTTTAATTTACAAAGTTAATGAATGATATTTTTATTGCTTTTTAGTTGTACTACCGAGAATGGCAGTAATGGCAGCGACAAATAACCATAATGCAGATGAGGCAAAACGATTTGAAATAGCAATGCAATTATTTGAAGCCTATAGCTCGCTATCATGTTGTGGTAATTACAGCCAATAAGATTTATTTTTGTTTTTTTCTTTATTTTAAGTTTGAAATGAATCCAGGAAAAGTAATTGTGTTTTATACTTACTTATTTTTTACGTTTAGTCATGAACGAACAAGTCGCGGGAGAATTTTTGCTACCTGGATTAGTTTGCGTTCAGCGTGATATCGCGCAATTAGCTCCAGATCGAGTAGATATTGTTCAGTCCTTGCTCCGCGACGTGCAAGATCGGTTATCCACGTCTGATCCGTAAGTATATGCATTATTGACATGAAAGCTAGATTCTAATTTATTACTTTTTCCTCCCTCGTGAATTTTCATTCAGGCGTTTTGCAACATCTACATCCTTTGGTGATATGGGCGTTACATCAAAAATGTTTAACACTTTTAAAGACCTCAAAGATCGTTCAGGATCAAAATTATTTGGAAAAAAATGAAACATTCCCATCTCTTTTCAATTTATATGAAAAATGAAAAAATTTATTTATAGGCTTATACTTTTTTAACACTTAGCCATTTTTCAAACATTCCCTTATACATATATATATATTATATAAATATATATATATATATATATATATATACATACGTATATTTATACAATTTTCTTGTGTATACTTTTTATGTCTCTGTTTTTAAATCATTTGCTCTATTGTCATTCCAGTTTTTTAGGTATAATTGTACAAGACGTACATTATGATACACATATATATATATATATATAATTTATATATATATATGTGTATATCTTATTTCTTTTAACAAAATTGACAAAGTCTATCTAGCCTTCCCTTCTTTTGTTTAAATTTTACGTTTGTTTTTACAATGAAATGAAGATAATAATCTGTACTTTGTTCAAAGTGATAATAACACCTTTAATATATTAATAATATGAATTTTTAAAACTATAACAAGAGAGAAAATAAATCAGAGAATAAACTAAAAAAATAAAAAAGATACAATCTTCCTATGTTCGTAATAAAAAATTCAACATCATTTATTCTACTATTTAGTAGGTAACAGATTGTTTTTCTTTTATTATTAAAACATGAAAGCGCATTTTTTATCTATTACTTTATCATAATCGATAAGTCAAGGCTGAACAATTTTGCTACATTGTTCTTTTTGATTAAATGTGAACGATGAGTATTTTTCTTTTTTTTTCATTATAGTACCATCGTTAAAACCAATTTAGCGAATCGTATAATAAATTTCTCTTGGGAGGATAGATAGCAATAGTATCGCTTTATAGATCTATATACAGTATACATATATATATATATATATATATATATAGAGAGAGAGAGAGAGAGAGAGAGTTTATTAGATGGTTTTAGCAATTATTAACTCTTATTTATTTCTATTGCTGTAGTCTCTTATGAAATTTACTAGAAAGATAATGCCAAAGTTAATTTATCCAATTTGATTCTAAATTTTGTTTGACATGACATTTAACACTCTTTCAAGAGTAAATCAAAGAAAAACGTCTGCTATATATCTCTTCGCCAATTGATGTAAAAAATTCATTTCTCCAAACGTTAGACTGAAAGATGTTCTCAACATTTGTATGGCAAGTATCAAGTAAAAAAAATGGCGGAATTAAGAAAAATTCAAGGTGTATTACCTATAAAACCTTTAAAAATGGTATAAAATCTATTTCAAATTTAAATATTTATTAACGAATATTTAAATGAAATATGATAATTTTATTTCTGATTTTATTAGAATCGTATCATGCAATATCTTATCCCAATGAATTTCATAGTGGTTTTAAAGATACAGAAACATTAACTGCTTTACCGGGCTGCTCTTGTAATGATATAAATGTTTCCGTTGAAAATGTTACTTTTATTTGTAATGGCAATCAAGAAAATAGATGCGATACAACATATGGCATTTTGAGAAAAAAGACCAACGTTACTATCATTTGTAAACGGTCACAGATGCCAACAGTAAAAACTACAGATGTTGTAATTGAATTAGTATTTGATTCTCTATTCTCAGAAAAGGTCAATAGAAATTTATTAATTAGACAGTTATCTAACTAATTAACAAAAAATTTCTTTAAAAGGGTAATTTGTACTTGGAAAACTGCCAATCTGACTATATTTACATCTATTTTCACGAATCCTTACCACATATGAATATGATTGATAAAATGATTTATAAAAATACTCATCATTTACCGTGTAATTTGAAAATTAGACAAGTCAACTATTTACGTTTAATATTGCCAGTTCCAATGATTTATACTATCGATTCATTCTTTCATGAGAAAAACACTTGCGTTTTTGAAGATAAAAAAGGAACTATAAATAACATTGAGACATTTTCAGTCGTATCCGATAATCTCGAAAGAAAACAGTTTATTTGGCTTCAGAATAAAGGCAATATGTTAATTGTTAATTTTGCAGTATTTTAACCCTTTTCCATTTCTCTATTTTCCCCTTCATTTCACTTTACAATCGCATTTTTATATTCTAAAGGTATCATATTTACGAATGATATAATTATAAGTGAATGTGAGAAATGTACAATTATCCTACCATCCGACTATCATAACAGCCAAATATTATTATTCTTCAAAAGAACATTTACAAATCTTAAAGGTCGATTATCTTTAGGAATCGTTATTGGCTGTTTAGATAATATGAATTGGTTAATTCAAGTTTATAAGGCAAGAATCGAAAATGGAAAAATTCATGATGAATTTAAAGGATTTCAATGTCCTAGACCTGAAAAATTCACTATATCTTTAAGAAAAAATGACAAAAAGTAGAAGAGAAATTCACTTTATAAAAAAATTCATAAATATGCAAATTTTATTCAGATCTAGGTATAATTTTCTAAAAAGCGTAAGATTTATGACAAAGCCAACAACTATACAACAAATAGTAATGAAAACAAGGAGAATGTTAAAGATTTCAACAAAATTTTCACTTTCAACAACCTCGATAGTCGATCCATTAATCGTCGAAATATTAAGGAGAAGAGATGAAAGATTAAAACTCAGCTCATCCTCTCATAGATGGTTAACAGTGATACTTCCAATAGTAGTCTCTCTTATATGCTTCTTTGTCATTTTCTTCGCAATCTATTCATTTTATCTCGAAGGAAAATGTTTAGAAATGTTACAAAATAATATTTCTAACGAAGATTAGATCTACTAATCCTCTTTGTTATTAAAAGAACGAAATTGAATATGTAAATGAGAGATGGGAATGATAATTTGCGAGGATAATTATCTAATACATATACATTTAATCAGCTCATTGGATATTAATTGAATAAATGACAAAACAAATCAACTTTTCTTTTTAATATAAATTTAATATAATTATTATCTTTAAACACAATATAGTTTACCTTTGAACAATATAAAGTTAGACTACCTTTTAGTTAATCTCTTTATGTATACGAAGTATAAATACAGTATAAGAAATATTTTTTGCAGTATTTTCAAGAATAGAATTAAAGATATAGCATAAATTAATTTATGAAATGGAGACTAACATTTAAGAAAGACATGAAAAAAGTCTATTTAATTCATAGAAAAGAAAATTCAATTGTGACTCAATAGAGGAAAATCTTCAATTTTCCATACTTTACATATAATTTTATGCTTCTGTTGAATATCGAGAGCGAACAGTTTCAAGAGCATCGTCTACTTCGTTATTACGAATACTAATTCGTCTAACTTTTGTTTCGTACCTTAAAACTGCACCACTTTCAGTTGGTACACCAATAACTGGGTTATCCCTGTGAGAATCAGCGGCGTCCTTTCCATTCAAAGCTTGGACAGCTGATTCGTTATAGATTTGACTTTGAGGTTTAACGGCATCAACCCGAGCGTCATAAGTATCGTCGTATACGCTTGGAGTTGAGTTATTAGCTGTTAAGCTAAATACGGAAAAAAACGGAATGAAGAGAGTGATTTATAGAAAAAAAGAACATAATAATAATAATAGTGCTATTCGTGTTTACCGAGCTGTATCATCTTTAGGAGCGAATTTCCACGGTTCATTAAATTTGAACTTTTCCCGAAATCCGGCATTTTGCACATAACATATCAATAAGATAAGGAAAAAGATACCCAGAATCAAGAGGACAAATATGACTATAAGACCTATGGAATGAGACGATATGATAATAAAGTAAATGAAAGAGAAATGGCAAACCTGCGTGAAATCTTGTAAAATTTAAAGAACTCTTCTTCTTAGAAAATCCTACTTGAGGATCAGTCGGTGGATCCTAAGATAATGATTACAAGAATAAATCAACTTTAAAAAGATTAAAAAACAATCCGAAAAATCTTACTGGAGGTTGAGTTGTTGGTCGATCTGTCTCTGGTGGAGGATTTGTAGGATAGGTTCTAGAAGGGTCTCTGGTAGTTGTTGTTTTGGTTGTTCGTCTCGTTGATCGTTTAGTCGATGGCTTTGTAGGAGTGGTTGTAGGCTTTTCAGTTGTCTTTGTAGTCGGTTTTGGTGTTGGTGTAGACGTTGGTTCATTTGTCGTCGTAACATAATCTGAACAAGAAAGAAAGTAAGTAGGGAGAACGAGGAAGGTAATGATACTACTACAATTTATCATTCTTGAACAACATCATAGTTTATTACATAATAATAAAAAAGTGATAATAGATAATGAACAGTGATTCAACAACATTACAAATTACCAGAAATAGTAGTATTTAAAAAGTAAGTTGTTGTTAACTCAGTAAAATTGAAAGTAGTATTTGCGGTCACATTTGGAGCAGTAGACGCTAAATGATTATTAATAAGTAAAATTGTAAAAAAAGATTAAAGTTTGGAATAAGAGATTGATTAATTAATTAATTATTTATTTACTTACTAGTTGTTAAGTTAGTAACTTTTTATAGAAAGCATTAAAAGAGATTAAATAAAACAAACGTTTAGCTTTATTTTAAAGCGAATATTAATAACATACCCGTTGCGCATATTACTCCATAATTTTCAGAACATTTTTCTGTAGTCCATTCACCAGTTTCTAGATTAATGGCAACACATGCCTTATCTACTTTGTTCAGATTTTCAGTAGGTTGGCAAACTGACCAATTTGAATAGGTCAAATATCTATCGATTCCATTAATTTTCCAAGATTGTCTGGTTGCTCCAACCCAGAATTCTTCGTTTCCAGAAAGACCATATGAATCAAGATATGCTGTAGTATTTTCAATAGCTTCTGTCGAATTCAAGTGAATCAAGTTCATATCTCTCTTCAAACATTCATTTTGGGCCTCACACCAGCTTAATTTCGTACTCGAATATATAAATGTATCAAGACCGTTTTGACATAAAACCCCTTTTAAACTAGTACAATCATCATCAGACATCTCTAATTTATCATTTTTTGTCGTAAAAGCGCAGGCGCTTCCCGAATCTATTGATCCATCTGGCTGATTTTTCTTCCATTTTGAAAGAGCTCCGTCAACGTAGAACACAATATTTGCACCAGCTCCTCCACAATTACCTTTTTTACTTGTTACACATTCGATTGTGCAATAGTATGAAGATGTGGCCCCGTACCGGCCGTATTTATCGCTACAAAAGCAGATATTTCCTCCACCATCATTCTGAATTCCAGCAACTTTATTCCCTTTTAGTCTGCATATATTCCCGCATGTAGTGGGATCTATTTGAGTAGGAAGTATTTGTTCGTATTTCGAATCAAGATCAGGCATTATAGAATTATCTTGAAAGCATCCTTGCTCATACAAAATGGTATGGTCTATATATTTAAAAAACAGAAAAAGTTGATAACAGTTCTGTTTAGCAGAGAGTTATTAAATTTGTTTACCTAAAGACCAAGACCAATAATTAGGTCGGCTAAAACTGTCACCAACATTTTGGTCCTCTATTGCTTGATACCCAAGCCAAATCTTATTAGAACTACTTTTATTGATATCTTTTAATTTATTTATTAAATTCTGTTGGGGATTTAAACACAAAATTTTATCAGTTTTGTGTCACACATTCGCATTATGATGGGATCTATTAAAAATAAACATACCGCTTGATAATGAATAAGAAAAGCATCGTTTCCAATCTGACTTTTACATTGGCTTAAACCGTCATTATAATTTGTACTTCCGACGTATTTCAAGCACCAATTGTCGTAATTTTCACAACCATCTATTTGATATTTAATATATACTTATTTAAAAATTCAATAAACATAATCTAAATCCTTTCTTGGTTTAGAAATAGCTTAAATATTAAAGGAACGTGCTTAAAACTCTACTTACGACTTGTGATGAACTTAAGTATAACCAGATAAAGTGTTAATCTTATCCGAAAAATTAAAGCTGTTGACATGGTATCAGATAAAACTGTTTCGACTTCATTAACTTAATAAGAAGGTAAAAATGAGGGAACTACGTCATTTTTGACTCGTCACCAAGGGCGAGAATGAAAACAGATCGAATGGAATTCCCTGGACACGGCGGGCTGGTGAATTACTAATAAGCCTATATTTGTCAATGCACGTTAAGCTATAATATTATTTCTTCTTTCCAATTTAATATGTCTATTTTAATAAAGATATTTAGAGATTGGCTTTTCATGTCATAGAAGCGTCGTGACACGACTTATTCTTGATTCTATAAATGAAAAATTGTTTGAATTATTCATCTAATCAAACTTATTCCATTCCTTCCTCCTTTCCCCCCCCCCCCTTACTTTCTAATTTCTGTTATTTTTGTTTCACAAATAGTACATTACTCCTTCAATCAACACTACAATGTTGTCACGTAAAACATACTCTTAAATAGCCTATAAGACAATTAAGTTATTTAAATTTTACACAATGGTGTACTTACTAAAAACTAATATTTAATCTATGAAATGTAAAATACAGTATTCTTGAGTACTATTAAAATAGAACAAAAACATTCTTCTTTTACTTCTTCTTCTTCTTCTGCTTCTTTTATCATTAAATGTTACTAAATATTATTATTCACACCGTTTATTAATTTTGAATGGTTTTGATATAAACAACTAACAATTCGTTTATTACACTGAACTTTTTAATTATTTGTGGTAAAGAATAAAAAGGGCCCAGACATTTATTTGAAGCGATATTTCTCAACATGGCGAATCTATTTCGTAGTCAACTTTAGGCGATTATTTACCGGTTGTTGCTTTAAATTTTCGTCAAATCCTGGTAAATAATTGACCGGAGTAGGCTAAATTCATTTCTTCTAGTTGTATTCGCTTTAAAATATAGTTTAAATACAGATTACAATAAGTATTATTAAACGATTCTTATTATTATTGTTATTGTGCAGTTTATGTTAAATTGGGGGCGGTTTTCTAACATTTTCTCTTTTAGCGTTTAAAAGATGTGAAAATATTTCCTTTTGGAAGAAAGGTGGAGTGATAGAGAGAGCAAATAGTATCGAAATGCATTCACTTTAACAGTTGCGGTGTCCGAATAAAATATACATCACAACGTGGTAATTTGTATATTTTGGAACTTCTTCTGTACCTCATACTATACCTCTACAAAAATGTCGGATGAAGAATCCTCAGATAATATGGAACAACCCATACGCTCTGGTAGTAAGAAGTTTAAACGATTAAATAAAAATCGGCCAAGCGAAATTTCATCGAAACGTCCGAAGAATAATCCCGTTCAAACTGCGTCTTTAACTAACACTCGAGATCCAAGATTCGATGATCTATCTGGTAAATTCAGTGAGCATCATTTTCAAAATTCATATGGTTTTATTAGTGAAATTGAGAAAAGAGAAAAAGAGAAAATTGCGAAAACCATCAAAAAGGAAAAGAATTCTGATAAAAGGTTAAAATTACTCAAATTAAAAGATAGATATGAGCAGAAAGAGAAGGTAAAAATAATGAACGATAACAAAAAAGAACAGTTAAAGAAAATCAAGAAGAAGGAATTGGAACAAGTAGCTGAAGGAAAGAAACCATATTTTCTTAAGAAAAGTGATAGAAAATTACTGGAATTAGCAGAAAAATATAAGGATCTACAAAAAGACAATAAACTAGAGAGTTATATGATGAAGAAACGAAAGAAAAATTCTCAAAAAGAAAGAAAAAAAGTCTTCAAAAATTATTAAATAAAATGCATTCTTTATTCATCCTTCAGTTTTCTTTTTAAGTAAGACACTTAGCGAATTTAGCATTGAACAAGACTTAAAAGTGTTGAGCTTCTTATGAAAAATGAGTAGAAAATAAGTAAATTCCTTTATATCTTTATTCCTCTACTATTACACAAGACTATGGGAGGAGAAGTGGACAAAAAGGCTTATAATTAAACCAGATTAGTAGGATAATCATTTAAGGTCTTTTACGCAATCTTATCAAAAAATTCTTTTTTTTATATTTCCATTAAAAGGTTTCACTTATTATTTTATTTATTTATTTTAGAGAAAATAATATATAGGATAACAGATTCCCGCTTAATGCTGTACATTAAAGTTTTTTAGGCCTACATTTATTATTAATAATTGACCTTTATTTGTTATTTAGACTGCTTTTCCAACTTCTTAGGAAACAGTTGAGCCAATTTATAACGTATTTTTAATGTATTATTCCAGAAGAGAAAGACTCTTCATAACCTAGAGCAACGCCATCTATCGAACAATGATTTATATACCTTTCACCTGTTAATGATATGTATTGATAAGGTGAGAAAGAACCTAAAATGTGCGATTCTAATGTTGAATCAATCTTCGCCACATTACAACGAAGTACCATCTCATCAATATCAGGCGAAATTTGCAAAAGATGTGGAAAAAAGGTATATCCTGTTGAAAGGATTGACGTTGGCTTGGTTTTTCATCGTTCCTGCTTCAAATGTAAACAATGCGAGATTCAATTATCGTTGAAGTCTTTTCAATTGAGCAGAGATGAACAAGATGTATTTTGTGGTAATCACGTTGCTATCGCCAATGCTCAGATTAACAGAGACTCCCTCCATATCCAACAAGCCATACAATCGCAGAAGATCTTTAGTCAAAGACCTGGCGTAACGCCCACTCTGCAAAGAAAAAATACATTTCATCCTATTCATGAATTAGAAACTAGTGGAGTAATTAATGCCCAAAGTGCTCTCGAAGAAAATCACAGGGAAGAGGAAGATGAATTGTATAGACAAATGTTTGATGAACGAAGAGCTCAGCTACGAGCTTTAGATAGACAAATGCAAACGGAACGAGAGAACGCCGTTAGCCTCCTTATGAGATACTTTGACACCAAGCAAACTTCAACAAATGAAAGAGAAGCGATTATTAGAAATTTAGATAGAATGCTAACTGGCCAAAGAACAGAAAGAGCACAAGAGCTTTTAAAATTAATTGCACTCGAAGAACAAGCAGCAGTTACTCGTATGATTGAGAAGCATAGCAAGGAAATGTTCTTACTTATTCACAATAAAGATCGTTCAATTTCCTCCGAAGATGGCTCTAGTTCAAGACAAACTCATGAACAGACGGAAGAAGAAGTGCAACTTTTAGCTGATCCACCACCTGCACCCCCACTTTCTAGTAAATTTGATCTCTTCGATTCGCCAAAAATCTTTCGTCATTTAGACCGACAGGCGTTAAGGGTTGCGGGGCAGCAATATGAGTCCTTCACAGAATTAGTGAAAGTTTTAACAGCGAATTGCAAGAGTGATTTAGAAAAAGTAAGGGTAATATTCAAATGGATGTCGACTAGTCAAATTACAGAGGAAGCTGATCCTGAATCCCCTTTGGGATTGTTGAGAGGAGTACAACTTGGAACAGAGAGTTACCATGATCTCTTTAAGCGTTTATGCGGTTACGCCGGTCTTAGATGCAAATTAATTGATGGTGTCTCCAAAGCAGCAGGATATAAGCCAGGAATGTCACTTATGAAATTCCGAAATCAGTGGACAGCAGTCTACGTCGATGACGCTTGGCGTTTTATAAATTGTAACTGGGGAGCTAGACATGCGAAAAATTCATCAGGAGATCTCACGTATGAAGTTGATGAGTTTTACTTTCTAACAGATCCTGAAGATCATATTTATCAACATTTACCAGATGATCCTGAATGGCAGCTACTAGAAATTCCAGTTTCAAAAATTGATTTCCAGAGTCTTCCTGTTGTGAAATCGCCTTTCTTCAATCAATCATTAACTCTAACCGGTGTTTTTAGCGGTTTACTAACAACTGACCAATTCGGTAATGTTCAAGTTAGACTAAGATCTCCGAAAAGATTAAATATTGCGGGAAAATTGGAACGTTTAAAGAATTCCTTATCTCGTCCTTCGCAAAATGCAGAATTGGAGAATAGAACATTTGTTGTGCTGAAAAATTCGAATGAATACGTTGTTCAAGCAAGACCACCGACTATGGGTAAATTTCTGTTAGAAATTTACGTAGAGAGTGAATGGATGGACGGGGAACTAGATGCAGCATGTTCGTTTCTCGTCAAATCTAATATTGTTGCGCCTCATGCAAATATTACGTTTCCACCAGTCGGTCTGGTCGGATCGCTAACACCAAAACTCAAAGAATTTTCACATAAAGACGCTTACATAGCTTGCAATAATGCTTCGTGCAAGATCAGAGTTCTAATGAATACCGAAATAGAAGATTCTGATCATTTATCATTAAAATTTAGACTCTGGGATTCGACAAAAAATCGTTTAATCGACAGAGATAAATTCGCTCTAATTGTATCTAGAGACGATCGCACAATAGCCATAGAAGCCTTAACGGCTACAAGAGCCATATATTTATTGTCTATATTTGTCAATGGAGAGTGTTCATTTAAATATTTAATCGAAAATTATTCGAATGCCGAACCAAAAATTCGACCATTTCCAAAACCGACCAAGAGATGGCCAGCAATAGGATGCGAACTTCGCGCACCATTAACTCGATACCTGCCAGCCAACAATCAAGTCCGCTTTGACTTTCTAGCAAGAAATGCTAAGAGAATGGTTATTTCAATTGGTGAAGATTGGGTTGACTTAATAGAAAGTAGAGGAACTTGGACAGGCCAAGTACAAACTGATAAACAAGGAAACCTTATCATTTATGCGTCTTTTGACGGAAGAAAGTTAAAACCTCTTCTTGAGTATACAGTTCAAACAATGCGTTAACTATATTGTCTAAACGACATTATTTTTTTTCTATTATATATTGATATATTATTGTTGTATTGACCGTTACAATAGCTAGGCTCAGTTAGTATGTTGCCAACGGTTTAATAAATATGGATCCATTCTACTGCTCCTGTTCTGCTTGTAAAAAATTTTTAACCAAATATTTTAAAGGCTACGAATCTTTATTATACGAATCTGAGGATGAGAGGGTTCGAAGGACCCGCGTAGTATCGGCGTCTTTAGGTAAAAGTGGAAATAAGGATAGTTGCTCAATTAGAGTTGGAGATAGAGTAATCATTCGCGGTAATCAAAAAGGTTTTGTCAAGTTTATAGGTCCTTTATCCGATAATATTGGAGCAGAATTGTATATTGGTGTTCAACTGGATGAAAATGGTAACTTCGAAAGATTAATATCTGTTTACTTTCATACTAAAAATATTGTATTACCATTTTTAGTAGGTTCTCATACAAACGGTATAATTAGGGGCAAGCGATACTTCTATTGTCCTCCTGGTCATGGAGCTTTCGTCAAATACCCAGAAGCTAAACTAATTCCTCGTTATAATAAAAGACCAAATACTAGGAGTGGAAATAACAAAGACAGGCGTCTTTTACAGTTAGTCTATTTATTTATTTATTCTTGATTAATAAGTTATTTAAACAAAAAATAAGCAGAAGATCGAGAACCATGCCAAATTTAACGGGAAAGCAAAACTTGAAAAGAGGTACTGGAAAATATGGAGATTATTCGGGTACCATAGAAAAGTTGCGGGAAGCGTATGAAATTGGTTTAATCTTAGAGAGCAACGAAAGAGATGAAAATTAGTAAACAAATGAATTTTTTTTGCACATTTTATAGGTATTTTGTTTGTTTTAAAAATCAATTAAAAATAAATTTGCTCAGAAAACTCTAGGTTTCGAGAATTATCTTTTGCCAATTCATCGGTGTTGCACATGATTAAGTTGTTTTAAACATTAGCGTGGTTACTAGGTTCACACCTATTTTTCTTTCAATCACTATGGTGGAGAAGGAGGTCCATATTTATTTTTTTTAAGCTCAGCAAATGAAATGCTCGAAAATTCGACTGGTCCCAGTTAAATGACCTAGTTGTCACCGTTTCACACTATAAATTGAAATTGGAAGTCTCTTATTTTTATTGCTTTACGGCTGAATATAAGGAAAGCATCTAATATCAATAAGAAAATGAATGTTTCTATACCAGACAACTTTGGCTATGTTATCTTAACCATTATATCATCAATGTTTATGTTGATATATAAAGGATTAAAAGTAGGAAAGGCAAGAAAGAAGTACAACTTGCCATATCCTGCAATGTATCATCCTGATAGTGTTGTCTTTAATTGCATTCAACGGGCCCATCAAAACACTCTGGAGCAGTATCCACAATTTTTGGTTCTTATGTTGTTTGCAGGTATTAAGTACCCTTGTGGTGCCACTGTTTTGGGTTTGCTCTGGATTGTTTCAAGAATCGTATACGCTCATGGCTATTACACAGGAGATCCATCAAAAAGAACTCGTGGAGCTTTTGGATATATCGGCTACTTTGGTTTGATTGGCATGTCCATTTCAACTGCGCTATCTCTTTTGCATTTCATCTAAATGTTTTGTTTAAATATAATTTAAGTGTATATTCCAAGAAAGTAGACTATATGTATTAATATACTTTGTATACTATTATATGAAAGATTAAATACAGATTGATAAAAGTGATTAAAATAATGAGTAAGAGGATTCAATATTTGTATTCATTAATTTTATTACCATGTCATAAAATAAATGCCTAAGTAAATGTTATATCACAAATAGTATATAACTCAATCTCCGATGTAATATATCTGAAGATTGGTGAACTCCAAGAACATTTATAAATGACCATTTAGTATTTTTCCTTAAAAAAGAGTACGATATTTTTTCAAGTTACAAAACTTTAAAAATAAATAGATATGTTAAAATATATGTATTACGGAAGATAATAACTCGTACGATTTTTGCTGTTAGATATGGCTAATAGAGAATATCAACAGGCGAATGATTTCTTTACAATAAACACACTAAACATTCCCTGTATTTTTTACGTAATAATGTAGGTCTTACTGAATTTGGTAACACTTTTAACTAGTCAACGTTGTAAATCATTTTTTTTCAACTGAAATTGCTAATATACAATAACAATAAATAAGTCGTTATTTATATCGAGTTATTTTTTAATTTTTAGGTCGTTGAAAAATAAATCAAGTTTAGACCATATTTAAGTAGCAGATCCGTTGCATGGTGCATTTTCTGCAGTTGACGCCTGTTCAGCAGCCTCCTCATATTTCATTAGACCGGAATTTGAGAGAAAGCTGCAGGGAGAATCTCAAATAAATTCAGTGAAAACAAAAAATGAAACAAAACGATAAAAAATATTAGTATGGAAACGAAAAGAAATTGTTAAGTTGTCTCATAGTGCAGAAGAAAGAAACGACATTTCACCACAAGCCAATCGCAACTTACTCAAAGTTTGCTGATAGATCGTCTCCTTGCTCGACATCTTGCAATATCAAACTAAAATCGCGATCGTTTTATTGATTTTATTAACAACATTAGTGCGTAAATTAAAGTATTACATTAATGGGAATAAGGGAAGGTCAATTAAAATATAAACTGTACTCTTTAACTAAAAAAAAGACTTACCCCTGTGGATTTTCTTTTTCCTTCACTTCATCATTTCTTTCACTATCTTCAGATAGGACTGTGAAATAAAACAAAAAACATTATAGGCACTTTCGATTATAAGAGAGCAGATAAAAACAATGAACTGTACCATATGCTGAAACTCTTGCAGTTTCAACTTTCAAATCTGCATTTTCCATTGGAACATCAGAAATTTTTCGGAAATCAGCCCAACCTTCTTTCTTTTCATTATTTGATTCTTCGATTGAATCAAAATTGGCCCAATTAGAGCTATCTTCGGAAGGAGATTGACACGCGTCATCTTTCCATGGTGTGGTATCCATATCGGTGGCTTTTGTAAATGTTTCTTCCTTCTCGACATCCATTATTTCCGTATGTCGAATAACTTGTGGAGAGTCGAGATCTTCACTACTGTCAGAGGAAGAAGATTTCTTAGGCCTCTTTTCATCGCAGTCATCCTCCTCATCAGATGAGTGACAAAGGGTTGCAGAGAGTGCGTGCGGTGCAGCTCTTACTTCCACTTCCTCAACGTGATTCCAAGCATTCTTATCGTCATCATCGTCTTCGTCATCGATAATATTCATTTTCTTATTAACTATTTTATCGAATAAGGTTCTCGACGATTGGGGAGACTTAAAATATAATACAATAAAATTATGCATTTAGGTTAAAGAAGATTTAGTATTTGAAAATGGAATACTCACGCAGTCTTCAACAGAACCAAAGTCAATACTGTTAACGTTTTCCGTATACATCGACCTGTTGCATTGAGGAATCGGTAAAATTTAATTTCTACTTGTGGGGTGATTTCTTTACAACTTACTCAGGCTTTTGTCCGGTCTTGGCAAAATCGCTCTGTTCAAAGCCAAAATTGTCAACAAAATTGCTTGTCATTTGTTGTAGTTGATAGTCTGAGAATGCCTACGGATTACATGACAAAGTGTTTTACACTTCAAATTGTTTTATTTTTTATGTTGTAAATAAGTTAAAATACATTCTTAAGCTTAAGTATTACATGTCTTTCGTATGCTTTAATCATCTAACTTTACATTAATGTGACGTAAGTGTCTAATTAGAATTGCTAATCTATGTTAAAAACATTTTGTAGATATGTACCTGCTGTAATCCTGTATCACTCGGAAAGTTAACCTGTTTGAAGTCATCGTCTCCATCTTCTGAACTACTTGGCAGCCCCATGTTGCCTTGTCGTACAGGTGTAATAATGTTTTTTGTGTTAACCTAAAGAATTTAAAAGTTATTGATGTTATATTTAAATCAATAAAACTTACAGATTCAAGGGTGCCGGTAACAAATTTATCCCAATCTTCTCGAGCACTTTGATCAATCCAATCACTCCAAAAAGCTTTTTCGTCTGAACCAGTACTAATTGAAAGTTCACTTTTTTCCTCTGTAGGTTCTAAACATAAAATAATATTAAAAAAGAAAAAATTATATAAAAAACCATTAAAATTACTCGGGTCTCTGGGAGTTTCGGGAACTGAATCAACATCGGTGCCATTTAAACTATCTCCTCCATTGACTCTTGCAGCTCCTAAATTATGTGAGACGGTTGTAACATGATTAGCGATTTTCGTTAGATGACCCATATAACCGGCTCTACGAGTATTAACTTCACGCCTTGCGTCCATTTCAAATGCCCACAAAATTTTTGATACTAAGGAACACTGGTTTGACGAAAATAATTGCTCTACTAATTTAAACGTTCCGGTTCCTTCTGTTAGACCCTGAGTGGCGTTTAGGATTGCCGCAATGCATTTTTCGACTTGAGTGTGTAAAAGATTATTCCAAGTGTAATGAAAAAAAAGTTCTAAAAGAACTTGCTGAGTTTTTAATTCAACTAATTTTTCGTTGATTTTTTCACTTGGTGCTCTCTCCAAAATCGTTGCTAAAAGTCTAACAACTGCTAAACGAATCTGTCCCAAAGGGGGATCTAAAAGACCTATAGTAGTGTTCATAGTTGAATAATGTTGTTTTGGAGGATTCAACAATAGCTGATGAATGTCTGGTAAGTGCTGAACTATCCCTTCAACAGATTCAGTAACATCAAAAGTCAATATGTCATCTGCAGAACGTCCGTTATCTGTGGAATTGGAAATAATTTCGCCGGGTAGACCGCTCATGATTTGATCGTTCATAATAGGTCCAGAACTGATAAAATATTACTTGCTATAGTTTGATTTAATCTTTAAGAAAAAAAAACATACTTCGACGGCGCACAAGCTTTCGGGTCAACCAAAGTTAAAAGAATACTGAAGCCGTGTACAAGAGCCGAATTTCGTCTCTCCTCTTCATCCGGAGTAGACGTGGTGTCTACATTTCGCCTCCATGACAACATATTATGTAGAAGTTTATTTATACAGGCTGACGATTCCGCCTGCTTTGCTATCAAGTCATCTTCATCAGAAACTTCATCTCCTTTAAGTTTAGCTGAGAGAAATTCCCGATGTAGCCTAAGAAAACCAGATTATTAGTAAAAAACCATATAATGAAAAGGAAATTCAGACTTTATAATTTCCATAATGACACCAGATGCATTGGCATGAATATAACACGAATAATCTGGATGAATCAGATTGACTAATTTTTCTATTAAATTTAAATCAATTAGCCAAGATCTGCATTGTTTTACGCAGTCTTCTCCAATATCTGTATTATTAATTGAATATTTATTTATTTAAACATACATCTAATCAAAGATATCTGATAAAAAATAATCTTACCAGGAAAGCTATTTGATGCTGCAAAAGATGAGCTACAAGTTATAAACTGGGTTAACAACTCGCAAATAGCTGACGTCTCCAGATGTTTTAATAACAAATCCATAAAGTTTAATTTGCTTTTAACGAAATTCAGCGTTGATTCGGATTTACGTGTAATCAACAAGCAGAATACTCGGCCAACAAAGGACGCTAGTAACGGATTTAAGGAATCATTGGTGTTTAAAAACTTATACAATCTTTCCAAGTAGATATCTCCATCCACTAACATATTAGTAATTTGAGCAACATCGCTGGTTAATAGTTCGCAAGCCGTGTTCGGAAACTTATAACGACGTCTCTCATCTGTTTCATCGTCTGGTTGCATAACTATCAAATCGACTAACTTGTTCATTGACTCATCTTGTGTTAAACTATAAAATAGGTTATTGTAGTTTAGTTCTGGAGATAATGTATGTTATACAAACAATTCAAGTAGTCTCTGATTTTGACCCTTGCATTCTTGGAGGACATCGTCCTCATCTAGCAGTTCCATAAGACATATTTCCTAAAAAGATTGGAAAGGTTTGTAAGCCACTTAACAATGTTGATTCTAGCCTAGATATATTTATGACTAACTGCAAATAGTTTCCGAAATACTACTTTTAACCTCTAAGAGAATTTTGTCATAAATTTATTAATTAGCTAACGATCTTTCTGCAGCTAGAACCATTTTCAAATAACAGTAATACCCTACCTCTTTTTCAAGAAGACTGTCAATTTTAGAAGGTAAGGTAAATCTCCAGAACATTATGGAGTCAGTAGGTTTTCTTCAATTTATTAACTTTATCGATCTTTGATTTTCATGCTCCCTTCAAACTGTAGAATGACACACGATAAATATCTTGTGTAATTACCTAAACACCTACAATATGTTAACCATTCGGCCATATACTCTTATTACACTGATATAAAGGTAAAAACACGCATTTTACCAGTCCGTAATTGGTCGTGAAATTTTTTTCGACAGAAAAAAATAGAAAAAACTTAACGCTCTAAAAATTTAACTCTAGCTAAAAAGAGTGCTAAATCAATTACATCTTACTTAAACGGACGGTCTTTATATTCACAAAATGCCTTGTCCGAAAAACAAACAGAAATCAAAATGGCGGACAAATATCGTAAACGGGAAGTTCAAAGTGAGGTCAAATGAGATTTTGTTAGACTGGTATAAAAATAGTACCTTCTTAATTAAAGAATTAGCGCATTTGTCAGGAAAAAACTAATATCTACAAATGCATATTACTAAAAGATCATTTTCTCTAACAAGGAGCTATTTAACTGTTAGAAAGAGGACCAGTCTAATTTGACTCGATGTTATACGTGAAATGTAAGATATAATATTTTCTTCTGTTATAAGCGTTTAAATTTTGCATCGTTATTAAAAATTCAAACTTTTTGTGTAGAATATGCAACTCTTTTTTAAATTTTATTATGATTTTGTACGAAATTTTTAGACAATAACATAGATCCGGATGTTGGATGACTTATATATGCAAATCAATTTAACGTACTACTTGCGCGAGAATCGCGTTGTTTGGGCTTTCTTTCAAAGGTAGGTGTTAAACATTCTGCATTATAGCTGAATTATTGTGATTTTCAGGTTTTAATTTTTTTGATACTATTTAGAACAGTTTTATCTATACTATGTGACATGTTTCATGTTATGACTTTTTTTTGTTTCTCTTGAAACCTACGTTAAAAGTAGTCACATGGCTAATGATTGTACTCATTCAAATGAGTTCCCGCGTAGGATAGATTTTGCTTCATTTAGGAAAGATAGAGATAAGATGATATTCTAATAGGAGAATATTAGCTAATATTAAAGTTTTTACAACGGTTTAGTCAGTCGTCGCTTATGAATAACGCTGAAAACTAGCGGCGTTTCTTACCGAACCAGCTAGCTACCTCGGATGAATCAGACAAAGGATGGTGCTCTTTGTCTCAAATCGATTACCCCGCTGACTAATTCTTAAGTTTCTTGATGACTTTTCTTTGAAAGATACAATTATTCGAGGCAACGAAAATTAAATGTACATAAATAATTTATCTAGATGGGGCTTGCCCGGCAAATGTCTCGCGCGCGCTAGCTATTTATAGTAACAGTTGTGACCTCGTTTTTTCTCGAGATGCTAAAACTTATGTAATAATTGCAGAATTTTTATCGAGGATGTTTTCGTTTCACAAACCAAAGACATACAGATCTTCTGATGGATGTTGTATCTGTAAGGCTAAATCGTCATCTTCAAGATTTACTGATTCGAAAAAATACGAGAATGATTTTGCCGATTGCTTCCGTATAGAAGAACGCCGAGCCGGTGAAATTTGTAACGCCTGCGTTCTGCTTGTCAAAAGATGGAAAAAACTACCCACGGGATCAAAGAGACATTGGCATCATGTAGTCGATGCTCGAGCTGGGCCAGGTAGCAAAAGCCTAACACGAGTTAAATCACGTCTGAATCAGAGATTGGAACATTTTACAAAGTATAAACACAAGAAGTTACCGTCAAAACGAGCTCCCTCCCGACTTTTTGCTAGATCTCCAAGTTTGATATCAGATGACAATATCATTGGTAAGTAACTAATCGAAACTTTATTGCAAGATTATTATGTCATTTTACCTATCAGTATCAGATGAAGAATCATCAGTCTCATCATCCGAAAGTGGTTCAGAATATCAATCAAAACGCCGCCAGAGACGCGTATCAGTTTCCCCTTTATTAGATCTGAGCTACTGGAAAACAAAGCACGTCTGTTGCGGTATAATTTTTGTTGGAGAATTTGGGGAAACAATCCTTGATCCTAAGTAAATATTCTTTAACACTTATATTATGAATTGTATAATGAGTTGCTACTTTGTTCAGGTTAATTAGAGGTTGTGAGAAGTGCATTCCAAACTATTCAAGAACTCCATCCGAAACTTCGAGTATAAAAGATTCTTTGGAGCGCCAAACATCTTCAGGAAGCACAGTAGAAAGCGATACGGAGCAGGCTGAGTAACAAAGAGTTTTTAAAAGCAAAAGTATTTCTTTTTGGTTTTCATAGCATCCAACTTCCGGTTATTTGACTGAAATAATCGCCACGAAGTTTTTGTAGTTGAAATGTATTTATTAGTGTGAGAGTATTTGAGATTTGTAAGTGTTCATAACTTATTGCTGTTCAACTTGATATTTCAACCGCCGAAATATGTCAGGTGCTTTCCTCTTGATGACTAAAGTTTTATTGTATATTGTTTTTTTAGTTGAACTATTTGTTACAAGAATGCTCAAGCGATTTGAAAGTCACAACATTTTGTAAAATGGACATTTTGTACTTGTTTTCGTATATATATGTATATATATATATACAATTTGTATACATTTTTATTCTGGATACATTGTAGCTGATTATTATTCAGACAATGTTAAATTCGATTATAGATATAGTAAAAAAAAAAAAAAAAAAATTGTCCAATTTGTGCAATTAATCGTTATGTTAGATATGCAAGTGTCTTGCTTTTCAATTTGCCAACATACTTATATACTTTTATATCTTTTTTTTTTGTAACATCCCTCTGAACTTGAATGGTCTCATGTTTGTTACTTGCTAAAACGATTGTAGAAAGGTAGTCAACCTTTATTTAATTTTACAATTTATCCGTTCTACCGTTTAAACTGCTATGTTATTTATCTGAACTTTTACATTCTGGGAATAGTTACACATTGTACATACTTACACATTTTGTTTTTTTTTGAGTTAATTTAAATAAAAGTAAACTTCCATTTGTTGCATGAATCAATTCAGCTTGAACGTCTCTTTGTATTGCTCCGATCTACTTACTGATAATAAAAAGATTTAAACGTATTTTTCCCGCGGATAAAATAAAAAAAAAATTAATCATTTCTGATTGGTCGATTTTTTCTGGGCATTTGATTGGTTGTCCACTTGCATCAGAAACGTTATGGCGACTAGTGAAGAAAAATCGCAAAAATCTTCAATGCACTCTCATTTAATGAGACAGGATTTAGCTACATTGGTGAGTAGGGTCGTTTCAATAAAATAGGAGGATTTTTGATACTAGTCTTTTGTCTATTCTTCTGCGAGAGACTTACCGGTCTGCTGTCGCGTGTTATTCCGATGCTAGATTTTATTAGTTTCGAGTGTAACATATTCCCCTGTTTACGCATCGATATAAATAATTTCAACTTTTAATGACATATACGATATTTTCTTGCCAATTGATGTCATTAAAAAATTAATATAAGGCTTGAAGATAATTGTGGCCATAATAATTGAGAGCGATAATATATTGCAATAATAGCTACCGTATTGCATCAACATTTCTTACATTACCTTTCATAATCTTTTCAGTACGAGATCTATTATGTATTTGCGGAAATACTGATCTTTTCATAAGTAAGAAAAATTAATATCATGTTTGAATTAGGATATCTCCAAATTGACTCCATTGACACCTGAAGTTATCAGCAGACAAGCAACAATTAACATTGGTACAATTGGCCATGTAGCTCATGGAAAGTCCACTCTTGTTAAAGCTGTATCTGGAGTACAAACTGTCCGTTTTAAAAATGAATTAGAAAGAAATATCACCATTAAATTGGGCTATGCCAATGCCAAGATCTACATGTGTGATGATCCAGCTGTAGGACGGCCACAATGTTATACTTCTCGTGGAAGTGCCCATGTTGATGAATTTGTCTGCGACCTGTCTCCAACGAAAGCCAAATTTAAGCTTGTTCGTCACTTGTCTTTCGTTGATTGCCCAGGTCACGATATCCTTATGGCGACTATGTTGAACGGTGCCGCTGTTATGGATGCAGCTCTGCTGTTGGTTGCTGGAAATGAATCATGTCCTCAACCGCAAACATCGGAACATTTAGCTGCCATCGAAATTATGAAGTTAAAGCATATAATAATTCTCCAAAATAAAATTGACCTGGTAAGAGATACACAAGCTAAGGAACAGTATGAGCAGATAAGGAAATTCGTTCAAGGAACGATCGCTGAATCAGCTCCTGTTATTCCGATATCTGCTCAGTTGAAATACAATATGGATACTGTATGCGAATACCTTGTTAAAAAAATTCCTGTTCCTATTCGTGATTTTACAAGCGAACCAAGACTGATCGTTATTCGATCTTTTGATGTTAATAAGCCAGGCTGCGAAGTAGAAGAATTACGCGGTGGTGTTGCAGGAGGCTCTATTCTTAAGGGAGTTTTGAAAGTAGGTCAAGAAATTGAAGTTCGACCTGGAATAGTAAATAAGGATGGACAAGGAAAATTGACATGTAAGCCTATCCGCTCCCGCATCGTATCGTTGTTGGCTGAACAGAACGACCTTCAATACGCTGTACCAGGAGGTTTAATTGGAGCAGGAACCAAAATCGAACCAACTTTGTGTCGTGCTGATAGAATGGTCGGGCATGTTTTAGGGGCAGTAGGATCATTACCTGACATTTATACTGAAATAGAAATATCGTATTTCCTTTTGAGACGTTTGCTGGGCGTTAGGGTTGAGGGAGATAAGAAAGGCGCGAAAGTACAAAAACTAGCTAAAGGTGAAATGTTAATGGTTAATATTGGTTCTTTGTCATCTGGTGGTCGAGTTATTGCAGTTAAAGCTGATTTGGCTAAAATATCTCTACAAAACCCTGTTTGTACTGAAGTCGGAGAAAAAATTGCTCTTAGCCGAAAAATTGAAAAACACTGGCGATTGATAGGTTGGGGTCAAATAAGAAGAGGTAACACCGTAAAACCGGAAAGTGATTACTAAAAATTTTCTCATTTTTTGTAAGAACTATATTTCGAAATAGCTATTCCTCAAATACAATTATTTAATTGATAATTGCACGAACAAACATTTTTTACTTTCGTGGACGAGGGCGGTAGGCAATTACTCGAGACTTAAGAGCTGACCATTTATGTCTCTTAATGTAGTATGCTACTGGTATGAGGATACCGAATATCATAAACATTTTCAGTGCCATTCGTTTTCTTGTATCATATTCTGGTTCACCAGCGAACTTCAAGAATGTAGATACATCTTTAGCCATTTGACTGGCTGTTGCGGGTGTTCCATCTTCATATTCCAAAATTTCATTATACAATGCTTTAGCCATTCCAATAGCTCCTCCAGGAAAATATGGATTGAAATGTAACTCTTCCCTTACTTCAATTCCAGCAGGTGGGTCGCAATACCCGGTCAATAAACTAAATATATAATCTTCACCTCCGTGCCTTGCCAGTGTGATGAAGGACAAATCAGGCGGTAGAGCTCCGTTATTTGCAGCCTTTGCGGCTTCGTCATTAGCATATGGTTGGGGGAAGGGATCGCTCAATTTTCCTGGTCTTTCAAACATATTACCCTCTTCATCAGGACCGTCTACGACTTGGACTTCAGCGGCCTCGGCTTTGGCCTCATCTTCAGTCAATAATTCACCTACTAATTTTCTGTAGTACATATAATTCATTGAATGGCACGCAGCGCACACTTGTTTATAAACTTGATAACCCCGTCGGGCACTCTTATGATCTATTGATGAAAATATGCCATTATGTGACCATGGCATAGCTGGAGGATGTAATTCCAACTCAGAGGCGAAAACAGATGAAGCCAGTCCAACACCTCCTACAGTTACGCCGGCAGTTAATAATCCGGCGATCCATTTCTTGTTCGACAGAAATTTGTTGGATTTTGTAGAGAATACCTGTTAGGTTATTAAGGAGTAAATAAAAGTACTTTCTTATTTTTTAATTAGTTCGTCTGCTGTAGCGGATAAATAAAGGTCACACGTTAGAGGAGTTAGAGGTAACACTTCTCTATGAACAATATTTATGTGAAGGTCATGAAGGGATCTCATGACAATTTTATTTTATTAATATATGAAAATCTCGTACCTGCTTGGATACTCGGAATTCATTGCCGAAACGAGTAAAATTTCGACAAGTCGAACGACCAAGAATAGCGGCCATTTTCACATCTACAGAGACTTCCGGCTGATGATAGTTCTAGTATTGCAATGAGAAGTCCAGAAGAATTTGCGGTGTCCAAGGCAGAATAACATTCATTTGTCAATATTAAATTTTACAAACTGAAATATTTACAATTTGCAATCGAGTCTTAATTGGCAGGAGCGTTTGTAAGTGAAAGCATTTAAGGTTAGAATTTTATGTACTTGATAAGAGTGTACGATTACATATGGAATGATTGTATTATAACTGATACTCCCACTTTGGTCATTTCCTGCAGTTCTTTAGAAAGTATTTTGTGTAGATTTTTACTAAAAAGAAACCAACTATTTATAAAAAAAATCGTTTATTCATTATGAACTACGATGAATGTTTTGTGATTAGTCAAAGCGAAAGTCTTTTGAGGAGTTGCAGGCTTTCGGGGTGGTCGATCTATATTGTCTTCATCTCTCTTGAGTTGACACCATTCCTCATACATCATCCCATTCTTTCTCAAATTTTTTCTCCATCGCTTAATGTCCTCCCTGCTGACGGGTTTGCTGGTTTCTTTTTGAAAAGAATTTGTTGATTGCCAATTTTTATATGAGTCCTTATAGGTTGATGAAGTGGGAATTTGAACATTTCCATGGCCAGTATCCACAAGAGAAAAGATACTGATTTTAGTCTTTTCTATTTTCTGCTTAGCGATTGGATCAACTGCAATCTCTGCTTCCTTTTCTCGTTTCATTAGTTTCTGTTCGTAAAAGTAATCTTGTTTACTCTCCATCCAATTCTCGTAAGCTGTGGAATTATTTTCTAATATATCCCTGGTTGGCGTCTTTCGATAATCAATTTTCTTTTGTGCTAAAGGATTAACGAATGCTTTTGGTCCTTCATCATTTTTCGATTGCAATAGTCCCTTCTTTCTCTTTCTATCTAACCATTTCTGATAAGCCATCGCATTGAAGAGCTGCCTTTCTTCATCAACTTCTTTCGTTTTCTCTTCCTCTAGCAACCATGTCTTCCAAGTCCTGAATCTACTATCTGCATTTGCGGGCCTGTAAGCAGATTTCAATAGTAAATCTTGTTCACTTTTTTCTACCATATTTGCTACTTGATTGACCATAAAATTTTTACTGATACTACAATCATGCTGTTATCACTTATTATAGATATAAACAAATAAGGAAAGTTACTCTCTGTCAAGTATTATATTTTACATGGAAACGGACGTAATATATTTTATCTCGATTATTAAATTCTACATACGTAAATATCATACTTGACATTTTTTTTCGCTTACCTCTTTGACCAATCTGTTTCTTTGTTCTCTCCTGTGTGATACTTAGTTTTATAATAAACCTTCCTTTCCGTAGAAACGTTCTTGTTCATTTTAGAATTTTCCTTTCTATATCGAAGCTTCTTCTGCGATTCTAGATTACAATTTCGTAGAAAATCCAACTCCCAATCTTCCAATATAACTGTTCTACACGTAGATCCTTTCGTCATATTGGAAACTGAGCTGGAGGGTCTCTCTAATTTCGTATCAGCGAAGGAGGAGACTTCTATACCGCTATCTGTGTCAGCACTCCAACCTACTTTTCGTTGCCTTCTAGACAATGTTGATGGAGCGCTGTTTATTCGTCTGCTTTGTATTGCACTTTCCGTGTCTCTGTCGCCCTCGTCTGGAGTCTTTTGAACGCGTAATAGATTCTTATTAATAAGACCTGCTCTATTTTTAATCAACTCTCTGAAAAATCTAACACTCGACTTAGCGTCCACACTTTCTGCAATATCACACGGTGTTTTTCCAAAAATGTCCTTTTTCGTTAAATCTAATCGACTTTGATTCAATTCGTATAAGACGCTTATATTGTCCTGATGAGCAGCGCTATGAGCGCAAGAACGTTTGAATATTGTCTCTCTAGTAAACGATTTTCCATTGATATTATATAGAGATTTAAGAGTCTTAACATTACCAATAGAACTAGCTAAGAAAGCTATACAAAAGATTAACTCTTCAGCTTTCTCTTCCGACAGCGTATCTGAAACTATCCTCACATGCTTAATTAAGCAATCGGGGTTGTCTTCACTAAGCAAATTTACGATCGTTTCCCATAAGGGGGGAAATTGAACAGTAAAGAGTGCACCAGACGATATATTATCATTAAACGTGATTTCATAATTGTCATCCAACACATTATGCTTTGGAAAGCAAAGAGAATAATCAATATTTGTGGGTAGCCCGGCCATAATTTCCAATTCCATCTTCAAATGTTTACATTTGATCGTATGAGGCAGGTCTTTGATAGAGATCGGACCGCCCTTAAATACTCTTATGTGGACGACGTTAGCCGATCTTTCCTCGTCCATCGATACCAAAAAACGAGTTATATCAAGTACATTAGTAAATTTTCTATTTTCGAGGATACGTTTAATAGATCTTGATGCCTGTGCCGCTCGACAAGATCTGTTTTGACGAGAGATTTACTATAACAACATTCGTATATTTATATATATATGTACACAGTAATATATTAGTATTAAGAGTAATATAAATATCGATATAATAAATCCAATACCCTTTCGGCTGTCGAGGTTCAACCTGATTCCTTAGAGCCGCGTATAAAGGTAATAAAGCGAATTTTATTTGTTTTCTAAAGTAATTATCATCTATATCCTCTCTCCAGTAACTTTTCGAATCTGCATCATTCATACTCATTCTTTATATATTCATTGTTTTATGACGCCGATATTGGAAAAAGCTTTATCAACTTTATTAATATTCGATTCAATCGCTGCACTTATCTTTTGATGTATTTATTTATTTTATTCGAATGCTTATGATATATATTTTTTTTTTTTGCATTTTAATCAGTTTATATAAAGAAAGAAACTTTTCTAGTTGGATAATAATTATCTATTTTTCTTTAACATATTTTAAAATAATCAAATTTCTATAGCTATAGATATATACCTTAGTTCCCTTATCTTTTTGCATAAACTTTTTCTTCTTTTATCGGTCTTTTCTGTTTTTTCTTCCCTGAGTCGTTTTCTTATATAGAAAATTTTAAAGATACGGTTGTATTTCAATATTATGGGCAATTAGTAACCATTATCCATTATCAAATTTCGTGCCGTTACGCTGTACACTCCTGTATTAAGCTATCGATTCTTTTTTATCGGCTTCTTATCGTTGCTCCAAACGTTTATAAAAACGTATGAAAAAAAGCGGTGGTAATCGTCTTAGACAACCCTCTAAGCTTTCAGAAGTAAAACGTATAAAGCTGAAGAAAAATAAAAAAAATCGACCCATTCAATACGCCACTTGCTCCAACAATCAACAGTGTAATCTAAAAATCCAATATACTTACAAAACCGTTTATTTGACAAAACTTCAATTAGATAAGTTAACTAAACTAGCTTTAAACTGAGTTTCTACAACTATACCTCTCCTCCAGGGTTAGTTCAACTTGATTGACTGATGTGTTTTAGTTTAATCAATGGTATTTGTTCAATTTCTGAAAAAAATCCATTTGACCTTTGCACGAAATTGTATACGAGATTTCGGCCGGACCAACTTAAAAACATACTATAAAACTGCAAGGCCTTTATTCCGTTGTTCTTTTTCACCTATTTATCTCTCTCCCTCTCTCTCTCACTCTCTCTCTCTCTTTCTCTCTCTTTCTCTTTCTTTTACTGTATTTTTCATCTGTATTATTTAACTAGGAAATAAATCTATTAAATGTTTCAATCTTGTTGCTTTCCTAAATCACGTAAACCGGTAAAAGCTTATATTTATTTTAAATAATGATAAATCTAATTGTACTGTATGCATCCATTTCAGGATATAGTTTCGCCATTTTTTTCAATGTATTAATATACGCATATTAAATTAATAATGATTACTTTAATATTTATTATAGTGGAAAGTATCGAATGAAAGACTCAAGACTAAGAAATATCCAAGCATGAGCAACAGAATTGGGCAACGTAGCGACCTATCATCGTCAAAGAAAATAGAACCGTTGTTTTTAGAATACTCTTTACTTGCTGAATTGTAAATATTTTTTCAAGTAATTATTAAACAATTAATTTTCCCTTTACTCCAATAAACAGCAATCTACTGCAACGGCAAAAACTACCTGGAATATATGTAATACCTGCGGCAAATTCACCTTCAAGTAAGTAAACAAGATCTAAAATGTAGCAGGCAATTAACCTTATTAATTACAGTCTGGTTTGGTGTAATATTCTTAAGACAGGGTATGTACGAGGGATCTTGCTTTAAATTTACCATTCATATACCCCCGAATTATCCGGATTCCGATTGCCCTGTAAGTTTTTTTTATATTCTTTCTGTTTATTTACGTTTAATAACCTAAAACTGGTTCTAGAAAATAAACTTCGATACTCGGGTATTTCATCCTTGCGTGGATCAACGAAGCGGTGAAGTGGATGTAAAACGAGCATTTCGGCATTGGAGGTTAGTAAACAGTACTATGTTATTCTTTCTTGTCACCATCTGGTATACGTTTAAACGTTTACAAAATGGCGTAATAAATTAGATGTTTGACAGCGTTTACTATTCTTGAAAAGAATAAGAGAAAATATTTTTCTAAAGTGTCATTCGATTGTTTTATTCTCTCTTTTATTTTCTAGAAAGAATAGAAACCACATAGGAGAAGTATTAATGTACGTAAGGAGCATCTTTTATCAAATTGATTCAACTAATCCCAAGAATGAAGAGGCAGCGGAATTGTATGATAAGAATATTGAAGAATTTAAGAAAAGAGTTACGGAGTGTGTCCAACAGTCTCGTTCCTGTATTTATGATCCACCTAGCAGTGAAGATCCTCACGCTATTCGTTTTAGTGAATGGGATAACGAGAAACACGCGGAAGCAAGAAAAAAACTTTTCAATCATTAGCGCTAGATGGCAGTTGAATAAAAAAAGACTTTTCTTTTTAAGAAATGAACAGATTGTAGTTATCAAAGGTATAAATGTATAAATAAAAAACCGTTCGTGAGCGGCTATCTTTCTAATCGCGGTTTAGCCGTTACAATTATACCATCGGCAAACAAGTGCACGCGCACGTTTGCAGGAGCGTTTTAAACTTTGTTTACCACTAGCACTGCAAAACCTGTTTGGGATTATCGCTAACGGATTATTAAGATAAGCTGCCGTCTTGCTCAAGGAGTAAAGGCCTTCCTCGTATAGATAATGAATTATACTAGTAGATTGTAACCGAACGGCACGCGAAATTGCATAGAATGAAGTATGTGAGTCAGTTTGCCAATGCCTTGTTTTACAAACAAACGTCTGTTGTCTGTCTGTACTATATCTAATTAACTCATTCATTTTAACTTCTCCACATATCATCGGCTACCTCTCGTAGGCCGCTAGATACGTTTGTCATTTCCGTCACGTTTCACCGAACGAGACCCTCGGCGATTGTTTACGTACAAAAAAGAAAACGTCCATTAGCACATTGAGCGGATGTCGGGTGAGAGTTTGCCGCCGGAATCTGGCGTGCAGATGACGAAAGGGTGGGGAATATTTTCGTATATAATGAATATTAATGGACTAAATGGAGTAGATTTTATGAAGTTTATAAAAAGTTATCCACCTCTTATCCGAGTTAATTCGAATTAGGACCGGGGGAACGTTTTTAAAGATGGTTTGTCTTACGTCAGCGGATAAGATAAAAGGGGTAGATAAGTAGGGGAAGTGTAGAATTTGTAGATTGAGATGGAAGACAAGGCTGATCGTTGTTCGACTGTTTATATATTAATAGAGCTGCTTATCGGTTACGGGGCTAGACCCAAAAGATGCGAACTAGCTGAGTTTAACCAGGTGCAATTGATGCGCTAATTAGAATTCTTTGCGGGCCTTCCGCCCTTATCAATCGAAGTCGGCCTATTCGGCCTATTCATTTACCCTGGACTTTTCCCCCTAATTACGGCCGTATCGGATGATGTAACCAGTGTATTATAAACATATGCGAAAATGATTTATATACGAGTTTCATGAGTGGAAATTTTCGATTCATCGTAAATATACTGCCTGGTTCGGTGCGAGATGGGAAATCTATCAGTTTGTTCGTACGTCTCACAGATCCTACCCTTGTTTACTAGGCCAACGAAAACCCTTTGAGCGCAGACTACCGACAAACAGAGGAAGACACCTTGCGATCCGTTCGTTAATACGAATGTGTAAGCGAGGATTTGTCGATTGGAGAACGCCCAACAGAAGGCCGATATCCAACAGCTGGCCAAAAGGAAGAGGAAGAGGGCGTAGATGGTCAATGTTCGCCGACCCCTTTCCACGGGCCTCGAGCAGATTATACAGACAGCTCTCAGTAGTAAGAAGAGGTCGATTAAGAGGCAGTAAGAGGAGGGTAGAATGAACCAGATTAATAGACCCTTTCGAGAAGTGATCCAACATTCATTGAGCGCGTAATTCGGTCGGTAGTAATCGTGGTTTGTACTAATGTCCAGTAATAGGGCGGTAACTGTTATAAATAGCGGAAGTATCCAACAATACAGCGAATATAGCACAAAGCGTCTACCCTCCTCATCATTACAGGAACGGCTCTTTAGCAGACGTATCGAATCAACGAATAGGCAATTTGTCCAAAAGAATACGACCAAAAAAGAATAATGCAAAACGGTAGCTATAGTTAGACAAACATAGCGTACCTCGGTCCTCTTGGTTCCTACCAATAAAAGGAACTGCGCGACAAATAATACTGAGCATAAACTTATTAAACATTTCCCCTCTAAATCTCGGAGTTTGCTCAAAATGAAATAGACTCCAAGTAAAATAGTTAAACCGATAATTGACATTGATGTAGCAACTAGGCTTACAACATAGAGATTACGGTCGAAATCAAAGGTATAAGCGTGGACGGGGGTAACTGAGTGCCCTTTTCCTATCTTCTGTTTACTGCAGATATAATATCGACCAGTGCCCTCCTCTAGCATAACTCTATATCCCATGACAATAGAATCTCCTTTAGAGTCATTCTTTACCAAAACTAGACGCTTATCTGGAGGACAGAGTGATTCCTTCTCAACCGGAACTTCCCTTCGGGCGGGCTTTGGTGTTTTCTTCATCATTTCGAGAGTTGTCCATTTGTCTGTTGAAGTACTACTAGTCGGTCTAATAGTTGTCGATTTAGAAGTAGAGGAAAAGGATTTTTTAGTAGATCTAGTAGAGATCTCTATTTGGGGCGTCTCAGAACATTTAACTTTTTCCCAATCACCTTCGATGGTCGTATAACGATTTTCTGGACAGACCGAATGGCAAGATCGGTCAAACGGATCATAAACCGTATTCTTTGTACACTTGGTTAACTTGCCAAACTTCTCTACCGTCGGTTTACCATTGCTATTGAAGTCTTCAAAATACTCTATAGAACCCATAGACTGGAGCCAATTAACACGAAATCTATAATTAAACTTTCCTGACTTTTTTGTGTAATCTGGTATTCCCCTTGGATCTCTACATATTACATAAGTTAAATTCAAATTATGACACCGAGCACAATATTCATTTCTAAAAGCGGTAAAATATCCTTCATTATCCACGTAAACGTTTCTTGATGGGGCCGTTACGCACAATTTATTATTCTTTGAATTTTCTGAGGACGAACATCCGGCGTTTGAATGGGCCCTTTTACAATATCGGACCCCCGACTTATCGAGATCGTCGTCGGGCGGCTGGAAACGTAATTTACATCTGCTCTTTGAAATCGACGCCGTTAAAAGGGAATTATATAAATCACGACTGAAACGAGTTCCGTTTGAGATTCTACTGGTTAACATGCAGTCATGAACAACATTCCATGATTTTAACCAAGTTGCCGAGTTACAGACTGCACAATAAATGTTCCGAAAGACCACTGTTATAGGCCTTTTCTTTTTTACGGTAATACGACCACTAACCGGTAGAAAGTAACGCGTTCCCCAACTCTTATCATCCGATGGCATTGATTCAGCTTCACATTTTGACCTATAAATGTCCATTTCTGAGTTAGAATGGTTTGTAAAATGAGGTGGGCAGGCGTCTATCATATATAAATGATTATAGGACTCTGGAAGAACTAATCTCTCGTCGTTAATACAAGAAGCATTTTTCAGCAAAAGAGTCTCCTTCTTCGTCTTGTGACAGCAGTCGTTGTAAAACTTGCATAACTTATCACATCTACAATTTTTCTCTACAAAGTGATGTCTTTCATACGAGCCATCCACACAAGCCTCGACGGGACATTTGCGATCTACGGCCATCAAAACGACACTCCAAAGTAAAGTGGTAAGAAACAACACGAGCGATCGCATGACTCCGTTAAAAATGAGAGTTTTAGAAAGTAAATGCCAAACCATTCGCAGCGCCCCCACTTAGTCTCAGAATCTAAGTATCTTAGAGATCGGTCCCAATTATTCAAAAAGTAAAATTCATAGTAGCAAATCAACCAGAAGAGCCAAAGCAGTTTCCAGTTAAAATTATTATGTCTTAAAACTATCTTAAAGAAAATACTCGATGAACTTAAAGGTGCTAATTAAAATTACGATCGAGTTCTCGACCTATATCCGTAGCGTTCATTTAGAAGAAATTTCAGCATTCTAAGCAAAAATAAACACGCCAAACAAACTTTGCCCAAACAAGCTGCAAGTGCGCCTGTAAAAGTTCAAAGTTGAAATCACTATCGGCCGGAAATCCGACTGTTAACAAACTTACAGAAAGCGTCAAAACTTTCGAAACTCTTCATTTATTAATTCGTTTCGGAACTAGAATGTTAAAAGTACAAAAAGCGAAAATGAAAGAGATCGGAGCGCTTTGCAAAAAAAAAAAAAAAGGTTTTGCCTCCAGCACTACTGCAACATACGAACGTTATCAGTCAGCGCGATTCGCCAATAAAACCTAGCGCAATTTTGTTCCCTTTTTTATCTATGGTAAAAGGAAATTTCTACTTTAGGTTAATAAGGTGGCAATAAGGAAAATGCGCAATGAGTTGAGAGATCATTCTAAATTGTATTCTCTTTATTATAAACTCAACATACGCTGGGATTCTAGTTTCCAATAAACTGTTAAACGGTAACGATGAACACGTTGTTCGCAGGTGCCCATATATTTTTTCCCTCTACTGCAATAAATTCAGACCCAAATTCTTAGTTTTCTACATGTAATATCCTGGGATTTTTAGAAAGGGTCGTTCAATTACTCTAATAAATAGCATATGATTTGTCAAATTCATTCTATATATCTAATTTATTGTAATTCTGCAGTTGATTCAGTTAGCGCCATCTGTTGTAAAAGTTTCGTACGTCCCATCTATCAACACTTCTTCTTCTATCTGGCCTTCAACATTTTGTACATGTTGCTTTACGTGCTCATCAACCGCATACGCATCAGTGAACATTTCCCTGCAAACTCCGCACATATACGACACATCATCGGTAGCTTCGCGCTGTTGAACTTGTTGTTGAATTTGGGGGGGAGTTGGTGGTTGTGCTGGCTGTTTCATGGAATATATCATTTTCTGAATTTCAGCTTGTTTACAATGGTGCTTTTTGAGGGTAGCTTGAACTGTGAAAGCCTTAGAAAATAAGAAGTTTTTAATCAGAAACTTTGTTTACTTAACAGTACTGCTCTCACCTTTCCGCAAAACTCGCAGTTGAATTTGCTTTTCTGCGTATGTATTATCATGTGAGACTCCAACCGATTCTTTACTTTAAACGATTTATAGCACATGTTACATTTAAAGGGTCTTTCTCTGGAATGAGATATCATGTGCTTTCGCAGCTGAAAGCATGTAAATTTAGGTAATACTAAGGAACCCATTTATAATCGTATAATTACTTCAGTTATCCATGCAAATCCTCTATTACATAATGAACACACGTACTCTTTATTCCCAGTGTGACTATTCTCATGCTGTTTTAAATTAGCTAATTTATTAAACTTTCTTTTACAGAAACGGCACTCAAACTTCATCTTCTCGACTTTAGCCTCTTCGGATAGGTGTGTTAGTTTGTGATCTCTCATTTTGCTGTGTTCAAAGAATCCTTTTTGACAAACATCACAAACGTATCTTACTTCTTTCTTATGTACCCGTTTTATATGAACATTTAATAAACGTAATTCTTTAAATTCCTTCTCGCATTCATTACATTTATGTCCTTCAACCTTAACACAGAGCTTTTCAAATTGATGATAATCAGCATTTGGATGCATTTTTTTAAGATGATTGGCTAGTTTATCTACATCTCTGAAAGGAGTTTGGCAGAGAGGACATAAATCTGGCGCATCGTGATCTTCTTTAATGTGCTTTATTATATCGTTGTAAAGTGAGCTACCGAAATTGCACATCTGGCAATTATAAGCAAATCTACAACGCTCGGGACTCTCATTAGCGTGCCGAGAAGCCATATGAGTTTTTAAGTATTCTGAAGTCAGAAAATCCTTATCACAATTCTCACATATAAATTCTGATATTTCTACGTTATTTCGACGAATTTTGACCTGTTTATGTAACAGTTGAAAAAAAACAGTTAGTTAGAATAACTTAATGAAGTGTTAAGCGTAAAAAACCTGTTGATTCGGATGGCTTGAAGTGGCATGTTTTTTACAAAAAGCTATTGAACTGAAACTAAATTCGCAAAGTGAACATTCACTAACACCATGAGAATGTCGCTCTTGGTAGTGTTGCTGAATTTCTGAGAGAACTGTATGAAGACCACATAAATCACAAAAAGCGTCAACATCTTCTGAAGAAGCCTCCTCCATTTCTTTACGAACAATAACGGATGACAAAAGCTCCATACCATTTGCATATTCGGGAACATTAACGAGTTTAGCATTGCTTTGGGTATTTTCCTTTTTCTAAATAGATAAAGTAATATATCAATTACATGAGAAATTTGTCCAATTTATCACTAAATATATTTTAAATAAGGTATTTTTGTGGCTTTTCTATTAACTTACTGGTGGAACACTCAGCAAAACACCTTTCGAAGACAGTATTCGTTTTGACCAGTCATTCAAACTACCATCAAAGTTAATGTGAGTTCTTCTGTGTTTTCGTTTATCGTAATAGCTTTCGCACGTTCTAAAAAAATATAAAATTATCAGGTTTATATATAAAGTGTGTAAAACGATACCTTTCACATATTTCACACATGTCCGAACAAAAACGACTAGCATTAGGAATCACGTCGTGATGCTCATTCCTATAATGTTCCTCTAGATATGTTGAATTTCCTCTAAAAGAGCAAACAGCACAATAGGCCAAAATTTCATCTTCATCACTAAAACAATCTGTTTTTAGAGATATATCGCTCTCAACAATTTTAACACAATTGCTTTCTTCCAATAAATTCGATTGTCCAGCTTCGCTCGAAGCTGTCAGATCGACAATTGAAGCCCAGAGTTTGTTTAAGGAGTCCACACTTCCTTCGATCTTGTACCACATATCTTCTTCCAATATTTTAAGACTGGCATCAGATACCGTTTGTACAAGTTTGGAAGCATCTTTAACGGATGCTTTTCGAATGCTGATTGTCACGGAGTTCTGGACAACAGCACAATTATATAATTTAAAAATTTGAAAATTACAACATACTTCGGTCATTTTGCAGATAAAATTAGAATAGACAATAAGAACGTGCTCTAGTTAAACATGGCCGTCACGCTGTAGTACCCACGTTTGTAAAAATAACCATATCACGTCAGAACAAATCTTTCATAAGTAAGATACCATAGTATTAGATTTTAAATTTATATTTGGACAGAAACCTCTTAAAGATGTCTTTAAATTTTATTTCTGTGAAGAGAAAAGCTGAATCAATTCCTACGTTACCAACAACAGGCGTGTCACGTGACCACCTGGTATCGAAATCTGTTCTGCTTTCAACCGAAAAGCAGTCTGCTATTACGGAAGCAATGTAAAATGTCTGACGAACATATAGAAAAAGAAAAAGATGACTTACTGCGTGAAATTAATTTCCTCTCAGGTAGTTTCCTATTAGGATTAAATAATACATAAATTAGAAATACTACAGATCTCATAGAAAAGCATTCCAAAAATCAATCAAAAGAAATTGAACCAGTGTTTCGAAATCAAACGGTGTCTGTGTCATCTGGTCAGGATAAGGGAGACCTAACTTCTGGCCAAATTCAACTAAATAAAGAATATTTAGTCCCTAGTACTTCAGGAAGTCATGACAAAACTGTAACGAATCAAATGTATAACAATGTTTATAAATCTCGATATAAATTAGTCAAATTGCCGTTTAAAAAACCTGCGAAGCTTCCGATCTACAAATCTCCCAATAATAGGTTTGCGTCGTATAATATAGATAATCGCCGCAATGAAGGTTTGTTCGAATTCAAAACATTTATTTAGTAAGTTAACGTGTCTTCTATTGCGAATAGATCCATGCCTGATAAATACGGTACTACAAAGAAAAGTTAATAACATATCCAGAAATAAATATAAATTTATAAACGGTAACTACACCAAGAAAACACCAGTGAGACCCCCATCCAGAAAACAACTAAAAGTAGATAGAAGAAAGTTCAAGTCAAAAAGCCCAATTCTCAATATAGATGGTGTTCATTATAAATCTAACAACAATAGAAAATTGATAAAAATTCAAAATGATAAAAAAAGTAATTATCTTTTTTTTAAAATCATATATTATATTTAATAACAGGCAATATACATACAGTATATATATATGAATAATATTTATTTTCCCACTAATTAGGTTTCACTCCGACTCTGAGAAGTACAAAATTTGTTCATGCTCAGTAAGATTAGTTCATATTAATTAATATAATATTGATATTAATAATATGTATTTTTTATTAATATTATTTTTAGAAAAGTCCTAAAGCGTAGTATAGCGACAGTATCCAAATTTAAGATTCGTCGTCATGTAAACAAATCACCAACGAAAAAATTGTGTATTTTCTATACTCGTTTTGGAAAATGCTCTAGAAAGGAACGATGTCCATATGTTCATGATAGCACAAAAGTGGCTGTTTGTACTCGGTATCTACTAAATTCTTATCTTAGTTTGATAATGCTTCATATTGGTCTTGCTTCAAATCAGCTATGCTCAGGGAAAATGCGTCGAAGATAACTGTCCATTCCTACACCAGCTATCAACAAATCGAATGCCAGTGTGCCATTACTTTCTGAAAGGAGTCTGCAACAAGGAAAATTGCCCATACCTGCATATAAATTTAGGAAAAAATGCCGAAGTCTGCCAGGACTTCGTCAATGGATACTGCTCAAATGGCGCCCACGTTAATTTCAACAAGAATACTATCTTGTTTTTTTTTCTTTTTTAAATAGTTATTTATAGAACTATAATTTCCTAAACAGTGCAAGAAACTTCACACAAACATCTGTCTGAAAGGTAAAAAATGTAACAACAACCAATGTAAACTGAAACATAAAGTAGCTAGACCAAGAAAAATATCCATTTCAACAGAGGATATTAAGAAAAAGTATATTTTTAGAAAAAGAATTAAACTAAAAAGTCACCTAATTTACTATTAACAGAGAATTAGACCGGACGACAGTAGATAAAACGCCAACAGGTAGTCTGTCATTTATATCTTTAGGATCCCACGACGATTTGGAAATCAGCCATTCGTGCGATCTTTCTCCCGAAACATTCAGTTAGTACTTGACATTATTGTTTTTTTATTGTAATAAAAATGTTTCTATTTCCAGACGATATTCATCCAAAATTAAACTTTGACAGCGATTAAATTCACCTGTTTTTATTTTTTAATGCAGTTTTAGCCTACAGGTGCTATTGTTCATCGAAATTAATCGAACGTTCAGACAAAATCGGAAATTATTAGTGAGCATAATAACCCAACTGGATCCTCTGTCTTGTCCGGTGTCGTTTAAACTTGTTGGTATTGATATTGTTGATATTTTCTCAGAATAAACTGAAAGATTAAAAAAATAATTTGAGTGCAATAGATTTTCTATAAGAAATTGTGCAACCCATTTGACTCTCTTTAAGGCCGAAGTACTGCTCCTCCTACAATAAAAGTATAACAGACACTTTTTTAGCTTAAAACAAAATTTTTCGTTAAAATAAGCCGGTAATTACCATAATATATTAATTTTCAATCTATTAATAGGTATAAGAAAAGTTTTAACACCCGTTCCATGGCCTATATGAGGTCTTTGAATAGAGTAGAAATGCACCGGCAGTTTTGAGTGACAGATTCAATTCTAAAAATAACTACCTCATTTGCATGCCCGAATTTTCCATAGATTCGCCAAACGTAATGTCTAAAAATAGCTATGATCTTAACGCTGATTGGCTCGCTGTGCGCCAATATCCCAAAGTAGTAACACAATGGAGCTATCCCTATATAAAGCGGAACTCCGGCAATTCTCCGTAAAATTTCAAGCGCGAAACATTTAAAACTCTACTTATCCGAGTTTGTTTATACACTTTAGTCGCTGTAACAACATGAATGAACTATCTGACGACATTTTGGCACTCATCAACGGTATATCTAGTAATGACGATGAACAAACATCACCTGTCCACTCTTCATCGTATCCCTCTTCTCCTGAGTCGGATTTTTACGCCTCATCTGCATCATCCTTAGACATTCATCAATGCCGACTACCCACTGATCATAAAGAAATTAACGTTGAAGAACTTATCAAGATGGTTGGTGAACAACCCCTGCAGAACGAACCAACAAAATTGAATATGACCGACATGCAGCTAGTATCTCTATCCGTGAAAGAATTAAATCGACAACTTCAAGGTTTGTCAAAAGATGAAATAACCCGTATAAAACAAAGGCGAAGGACCTTGAAGAACCGAGGTTATGCCCATAATTGTCGAAACAAACGTCTACAACAAAAAGCCGACTTGGAAAAAGTGAACCAAAGTGTCCTATGTCAGTTCCAAGAATTGAAGAACCAATTAAACGTCGCAAAGGAAGAAATTGACTCTCTTAGAAGAGAAAGAGATTATTTTAAGAAGGAAAGAGACTATTATAAAACAGAATTTGAAAGGCAACAATTGACCAGTATTCCAATGTCTCCGGAAAGCGTCATTTTCTAGAAAAGAAGTTTTTCTACTTTCTATGCACAAACTGAACGAAAGTGTGTCGGAAGGTCGTGTGAGATTATATAAATTCGATAAAATTTCTATGAATGCATAAACGATTGTAGTATCTATATTTTCCTGCTATTTATTCCTCAAGTAATACAAACACTGCCATTTAACATATAGTTCGATCTCCTATAAGATGTTCACCTCAATCTTTAATCAGCTGTATTTTAGCACATGTGGGAGTGAATAGCCAAGAAAGAATACGCCCATCATGTGCCCGATCGATCACCCTTTCTCCCCCTTCCTTTCTCGCTAAGACTTATCTAATTGTCTTATATAGCGTACTATAAAACAGAGCAAGTTCGTACAGAAAAATTCAAAAATCTGTTAACAAAATATGCAGAAGCTAACTCCTTGCTCCTTGCCCTATTAAATCCTTTACAAATAAAATTTGTACATGCCATTTAAGTAGAGTATAAAAATTTATTAACTCACATCTGTATATCAACACATAAATAAAGATATATTTATCCACTCATACAAACTATGTATTCAAATACAATATATGTTTAAATATAAAAGTCTAGCTTGTATATATAGTCTACCCTGTTAGCTGGATGTAGATATATATATATATATATATATACAATATATATATACTGTATATATAAATATGTATATATATATATATATACAATTTATATTAGTACATATGTATATCTATAAATATATATATTCATATATATGTACCATATATATATTCATATTCAAAGAAAACGGACGAAAGGGTGAATGCGCGGCTTCCACTAATCAATTTTTTGTTCTATTTGTATCTTCCAATGACGTCATATTTAGGCATCCCTACAAACAAGTATCCGCGAAATTTCCAGAATTTAGCTATTAATTTATTGAATGATAGGAAATTACTCTATCGCAAATAGTCGATCGTCATAAATGCAACATGTGCCCACGCAATTTATAGAGAATAGTAATTGCTATAGAAACTACTTATACATAAAAAAATTATGTAGCATGACCTCTGTAGATTGTAGGGCGTTACTTGTGACGTCAATGCAAATTACTGACGTCAAACGAGAATTACAGGAATACCTGGGAGACACGGCAAACAGACGCGTCAGTTCCTCATTAGCATATGGCAAACTCGGTCGGGGCTTCGTTTGGTTGCTCTGCATCAGTCAGCTGTTTGCAGCGTAAGTTTAAGTCGTTCAAAGTAGCAGCTTTCTGTATCATCAATTCCCCCAAAGACCACAACTCCTTGGCTAAAATATCACTTTGTGCAGCCAAACTAGGCTGACATTCAGAACAGTTCATGAAGTAGCATCCGCCGATTACGCCCACCTACTCGCATTTTCCATAAATGAGTTAATTGACGTAAGAAATTAAGTAATCTACTAGCCTGCCTCGATGTGGCTGCATAAACAATAGTAGCAGCACCCTGCTCTTTCGATTTAGTAAAAGGTCTGCAGAGGGTGTAAGCTAGCATTAACCACCAGGAGTGACGAAATATAGAGGTATATATCATGTTTCCAGGATGCACTGCGTGACAAATAACCTAAGCGAATAAAAAAATCACTTTATTACACAAAATATAATTCAGGATGCAAAGGAAAGTTGTACATAGCGGAATAACCATCTTAATCTATCTAAGAAATGAATACTACAAGAAAGGCTTTTTAATTAGTAAACAAGTCACGAACATATAAACTATATAGATAGATATAGGGCATATACCTGTCTCTGTATTCACAGAAAAATTGTAGCAAACAAAATATTGTTATTATTTTATAATATTTATAATTATATTTATAGATACCCTCTTCTTATCCATTCTCCTATTAAGTTCTTTTACTAAAAGTAGCTTGCACAGATTTGCATTACAATAGGCTTCTAAGGGGCAATAGCCAGACGCTTGGGGATTTAGAGTATTAGCGATAATATCTGATGCATTTTGAATCTTCGATTGCCTAATTTCAAATATAACAATATAGTACAACTACATTAAATTAGATTAACGCACCAATGAGCTTCGCATGTAACAGCAACAATACGAGAATTTTCAGAGCTATTGTAGCCTGAAGCAACTAAAAGATTTTCAAGAAATTTGCACAGATAGAAATGACCCAAATAATGTGATTGAAATGTTCTTTCAAACCCGTCAACAGTTTTTTGGAATGGAGGAAACATTTCGCCAGCATTAAGGATAAGAACGTTTAAAGGCCTAAACAAACAAAAGCATATTAATAAAAAGAAAACTAAATCGAATAATCAACAAAAGAAATTTACGCACCAGCCCTGAGAAATATATTCCTGCGCAAAACATTTTACGCTTTTCAAATCATTCAAATCCAAATGTTTAACGTAAATATTCAATTTAACTTTGGAGCTGCAATGAAGAAATAATTGCTTAAGAGTTATTTGTTTATATGCATTTAGTATTAAAATTATATTATATACAATATTTAGTATATTTGTAGAATTTCTTTATAAATATTAACCTGTTGTCAATCATTTTAGAAGCTATTAATTCAGCTTTTTTAACATCTCTACAGCCCATAGTCACGTGAGCGCCATGAAGAGCTAATGATTTAGCTGTTTCATATCCTTTCAAAATGTATATGTATTATATATTTATTGGTTAGCTAATTACTTCTAATACCTAATCCAGAACTAGCTCCAGTAACTATTATATATTTTCCCGTTAGGTCTTTTCCATGAAGAAGTTGTAATGTAGTCGTACTTGAGTCAAATCGACATTTTAAAGGTACAAATTTATAAGAATCATCTTCAATTGCAAATGCTAATCTAGGGTCCGTGAAGGTGGTTTTCTGATTTATATGACTAAAAAGAATTGCAACCGGAGTAGATCAGTTCTATTTCATAATATACAAACTTACTCAACGTAGACTATCAGTCCTTGATCCGACACTGTCAGTTCCCAACCGTAAGGTAAATCTGGGAGTAGTTGACCTAAATAAATTTTTATCAGTATTATGCAATGAACAAACCTCCGATTACTCTTTTCTTTTTCCCTGTGTAAGGATGTTCCCATTGAGTTTCTTGAGTTTGATGGCTTAAGATAGATTGAAACAATAAACATTCATTATCGCTCGACAAAAAATATATAAAAACTCTTTAAAGAAATATTAAAAAAAATATTCCTGACAATCATAAAAAAACTTACTTTGCATAATAGACTTTCCCGTTTGTTGTGACCCTTTCTTCCCAACCACTAGGAAGATCATCGTCAGAATCACTTTCAGCTAGTTTGTCCATTCCAGATTCGGACACTGTGGAGTTTTTGAATGATTTTCAGTTTATTGTTTGGAATTATTCTTTCGTTCGATACCCAAGTTTCGACATTCGATCAAAATTTGACTAGAAATGTCAGGAAATCCGCGGACAGGGGCTGATATATGGTCAAGGTTTGTGCCATTTGTTATCAAAATCTTTAAATTGTAATTTCCCAGTGAATTTTCATATTTGATTTTGCGGCACATTCTTAACATAACAGAGGCGTTGCCTGTCGTAGCTTGTTTTCGCTCTCTGTTCGACTGCAGTGATTGAATTTTTCTAAATGTTAAAATTTCAGCAATCGACAGCAAAGATTTATAGAGCAACGAATCGCCCAGGTGGAAAAGCACCTGGGCGAAATGTGTCAAGCATTCGGTGCTTTTTCTCGAAAAATAGCAAGACTTAGAGACAAAGGTGAGAATCATATTAAGGCTTGGGGCTGTTTCTTTAATTTAGCTTTTCATTAGGTGACGAAATATGTCAAAAGATCAAGGACTATTCCGAAACTGAAATTGTTAACCAGAGTACACTAGAAGCATTGTCAACTTTTGCACAAAACTTTTCTGCTGTTCAAGATTATCGAGATCACGAGGTATTGTTTGCATTCTTTTATTTTTAAATAAAAATTTTACACCATAGCAAATTCAATTCTTTATTAAAAATAGGTTAAAAGCATTCAACGTAAAGTTGTAAACCCTCTATCGCAATATGGACACAAATGTAAAGATGCAAAAGAAGACTTGAAAAATGCATTTACCGCACACGAGAAGGATCTAAAAAGTCGTAAAAAGTTTGAAAGAACTCGAGAAAGGGGTTCAATTGATCGTCAAGATATGGTATATTATTACCCACATTTTTACGTAAGTTATTGTAAAACTTATTATATGACTATTATTTCGCAATAGACAAGAAAGGAGCATGAATTGCTTAAAACTAGTACACAAGCACTCCATTCGGAGAAAGTTTTGGAAGAGAAAATGGAGTCGTTTGAAAGACAAAAAGTAAATGATCTGAAAGTGAGTTAATATTTTGTTTAATTAAGTGATTTAAAGTTCTTTTCTCTTATCTTTTTTTTCAGAACATTCTTATGGATTTCGTGAATACCGAATTAATATTTCACGCAAGAGCTTTGGAACACTTTACAAATTGTTATAGATCTTTGCAGGATATTGATGAGGAAGCTGATATAGCGGTAATATTTCTTTATGAACAAATAAAATGAAACAAATTTGTTTTTCATATCAGAGTTTTAGATCCGTACTGAATCCTTCTCAAACTGAAGGTAGATTAAATATACAACGGCAAAATTCAAGGTCGTCTTTGAACGATACACGATTATCTTCTCAATCTGCAACGCCACTTCAAACTCGTTCGGCAACACATAGCCGTCAACATTCGACTTCTTCGGCTAATATGTTTGTTGCTAAATCTGAAATTGGACGATCACCTCAGGCTCAAGCAAGAACATTCAATGGCCAGAATCGAAATGATAGGAGGGGATATGCAGCTGCTAGTAGCGAAGACGATGATCTTGAAGATGATGATGAGGATGAAAGCGAAGATGAAAGTGAAATTACTAATCCACCAGTTAATAGAGGACAAGGAAGAGGCTCGAATATTATAAGAGGGGGTCGGGGTGGAGGTAGGCCTAATTCTGCAGGCCCTGTTAGAGGAAGAGGGGCCTTTGGGCGATAGTTAGTAAGGTGCTAATATGCATAAAGTAAACACTGTCTCGTCCTATTTTAACCGTCCGTGATTGTTTATAGAGTATAATTTGTAGATAAAGCAACATTATATTTTTTGAATTAATACATTCCGCGAATAAGTACCGCCACCTACAATTTTATCATGTAACAACCAATCAGAGAACTGAACGCTGTCGTTCTTTAAAAATGCACTTGTATAAAAGGCTACGGAAAGGGCAACCTGACAATTCTAGTTGAGCACGTTAAATTATAGTTATACGGGAACGGTGGAGTATGAGCCCCGAATATCTAGTCGTTTTATTTCAAGTGACAGGAGGTCAGAATGGTGAAAACCTTGGCTCCGACGAAGAAGAAGTCGTCTTTTTCGTTTACTTACTTTATGACATAGCGTCTAATAAAGTAGTTTGTGTGCAATCCTATTACTGCCGGCCCACGCAAAATGAACTTCGAGAAACTATTTTAACTGAAGAATGCAAAATTGTCACTGGCCTTAATGAAGATCTCATAAAATCTGCTCCTCCTCTGGAGCAAGTTCTGGACGAGGTTAGTTTCATTCTCTGTCAATAGGCCTAAGTGCTCAGTTTTCACAGTTTTTAGCTGTGTCTATCACGTGTTTTATATATAACTTTAAAACGTAGCATATATATTTAATTTTAATGTGCTTTTTTGCCTATATAGCATTTATGTGCTAATTCATTTTTTTTCAATGTGTTCTTCAGTTCGAACGTTTTCTCGTTCAAAAAGAACTTCACCCCCTCCATGGCGGTTCATCCTTCTTTTTATGCTGCGATGGCCAACTTCACTTACGACTAGTCTTACATCCAGAAGCTCAGAGAAAAAACATTTCATTGCCTACATACTTTTATAAATTCTTCGACCTGAGGAAGGCTTTTAAGGAACACTACAAGGTTGAAACTGTCCATTGCATCAAAGACATGCTAGACCGTATCCTTTAAAGTTTTTACAACTTTTTTGTAACACTACATACGTCCCGCATTCATGAAAACGTGACGTTAGAGGTTGGCAGGCGCTTAATTTACATATTGCTGTAACGGTGCAGGTGCGTCCCGCATTGGACGTCGTCGAAGAAAATAAACCCTTATATAGATAGCCATGTCAGAGAGACGCCTTTCGAAACGTCAGCTGCGGTACACGTGGCTTGATGACTCCTCAATTTCGATTGAGTTATCCAGCTGTTGCGAGCATCAAACGGGCGTCCAAATGCTTTGTTCTGTAGAGCTAGGTGTTGTGTATTGAGAAACGTGCATCTATTCAGCTGTCGCGCACTAAAACGCGTGTTCTGAACGATATACTGCCTATAACGAATATTATAAAATATTCCTTAACCGTTCATCAAATATAGACTTGAATTTAGAAGTGGACCAATCTGTGGAATATGGCGTCAGACACTGCCAAGATATGGCTAAAATTATTCAAAGATTGTTGGACGATCGTAAGTTTTTTATTAATAATAATCATTATTTGGTATTATTATTTCAATTCATAGTACCTTGTATAATATCGATTTTTAATATACTCTTACCAATCCGAGTATATAGTTGTTTTTAATCACTTATTATATTGTTAATTGTTAGTTAGAGGAGTTAGGAACGAGGGCCATTAATCGTCCTACTAATCCTCCACTTTAATAGAGTGGAAAAACTTGAATGGTTTAGCAATAGAAGTATACGTTGTAACTTGCGTGTATATTTACGTAGAAGTGCCCACTGTCTTACTAAGCTTCTAGGTCAATAGTATATATCGAGTTTATACCGCCCTTTACGACATTCGAACGCTTATTAAAATTTCTCACGCTTCAGGCTATCAGTTCAGCGATCCCGAAACAATCAGCAATCGTCTGGAACCCGGCATATGGTTAGTACTCTTTATCTATTTTTTCCGCCAATCACACTTTAGGCCTAAGTATTTTGAAACAATCCTACTTCTTCTCTTTATGTCACTTTTAGACTAAACAGTATTTCATTATTTGCAATAGAAAAAAATCGCAGCATTTATAAATAGTTCGTTCGCATTGAAATCGCATTTTCGCTATAGACTGGTGCTTTTATATGATGTGTTCTATTCTATTTCACAGTTCAAAGAGTGAGAACGTTGACGACGACACGGTAATTAGAGCTAGAGGTTTGCCATGGCAGTCTTCTGATCAGGACATCGCGCTTTTTTTTAAAGGATTAAATATTATAAAGTAAATAAAAGAGCAATATTTTCAGACGTTTCAAATTGATTTGCTATAATATGAAAAAAATGATTGAACAGGGGTGGAGTTGCTTTATGCCTTAGTCCACAAGGGCGGCGAAATGGCGAAGCTTTAATACGATTTGAATGTAAGGAACATAGAGATTTGGCGCTAAGAAAACATAAACATCATTTGGGCCAACGCTATATTGAAGTCTATAAGGCTTCTGGAAAAGATTTTATAAACGTGGCTGGGGGAGGGAACGCAGAAGCTCAACAGTTTTTGGAGAAGCATAACAATGAAGGCCAAGTCATTGTTCGAATGCGGGGACTACCCTATTCTGCTACCTCTCAACAAATCGTGAGTGTGCCTTTTGCTAACTAGCTTTATCCTCTTTCTTAACTCATTAATAATAAATGTGGTAGCGGGTGAGGAAAAGTTTTAATCTCTGCTCTGACGATCAGGCATTTTGTTAAGGTTATAGTGACTTTGTAAAGCAGTCTTTATGGCAAAGAAGGGACTGGGTGGGGGGCTTTTGCCGTGGTAGAGGAAAACATTTTGAACATAAAAACGACATATTTAAAAGATTTTCTATCAATATAAACAGACCCGTAAACGATGTCTATAAATGGTAAGTCGCAGAAATGGGGAAGTGATTTAGCGGGTCTGGTGTGGTTTCCTGTGTTTTAAACGGAATAAGCTTGCATTTACAAATAATATCATAATAACCAAACGTATAACCAACAGTATGTAGATGTATCTAAAGTATATATGTATATAGATATATAGATATACACTTTAGAAACTACACTTACGTACAAAAACACTATCTATACAGCCTATGGTTTATACAGTGCATAAACTTGAACACGTTATTTAATCTCTTATAGCTAGCTAACATAAATATTGTTTAGCATGAGCAATGCACATAATACGGAATGAATTTTTTTCATAACACTTTTTCATACATAAAGATTATTAATTTTTTGTTTATTTAAAAAATTCAAGATACACAGAAGTTTCTTGTATATTGAGAGACAGACAGACAGACAGACAGAGAGAGAGAGAGAGAGAGAGAAAAAAAGAATCTAAAAATAATGTCCCATATGTTGGTTAAAATCAAGAAACAAAACTGTTCAAGAGTATGAATAGGTAGTGTAGTAGCTTAAGAAAATTTTCTTTTTTATTGAGACGACGATATACGATAAGCATATTTGCTTGTGCAGAGTTAACACATTGCATTGCCTTTTCACTCAATAGATATCTAATAAGCTTTGCACTGTATATTCTCATGTTGTATACGTAGTATATATATATATATATATATATATATTATTATATATATACGTATATATACTTCAAGTGCGAACTTAAATTATATATATAATGTTAAGTTCGCATAAAACGGGTATACGTATTTAACAGTTTTGGTAGTGGTTATAACGACTGCAATTTGAACGCGATTGGAGTGTTTGTAATGCGTTTATGAAATGATTTTCTTTTTATAAACGACAGCGCAATGTCTTTCTCTGGTGATTTTTAGTCTTTCTCTCATCAACATTTAAAAAACATGTGTTCTGTACATATGATACAGTATATTTTCAATATGTATTACATAAAATAAATTCTTAAAATAAGCGTATGGCTATATATAAAAGTTGTGTGCTATCACATAGAAAGTATGCAAGTCTTACATATAGTCAGTAGTTTGAAAATCCTTGGTATTTTATTGTTATTATTATTATTGTATGCAGTATTTGAATCAACTAAGCATATAATACGGCACATACTATTTAGAAGGTGTATGTTACATATTATGCGCTTCGTATGAAATTATAAAAGTAGTTAGAGGGAAAGTTTTGTGTTCGTATAATTACAAAAGAAAACTTGTACAGATCGATTTCTTCCAAACCGGACCGAATAGTGTACAAGTTCTAGATGGCCAAGAAGGTGTCTTATTTGTCCATCATGCCGATGGTAGAGCTACTGGAGACGCTTTCGTTCTATTTGCAAACGATGAAGAAGCTGATCTGGCTTTACTAAAACATCGGGAATGTATTGGATCAAGATACATTGAATTGTTCAAGAGTACAACAGCCGAAGTTCAACAGGTTCTCAATCGTTCGATGGACCCTCGTGCACACGCTATGGAAGCCGGTGTTGCACAAACGGTTAATGTCTCAACTGCTGCTGCCGCTTCATTTATCGACCCTTCCGCCGCCACACAAATGGCATTGATGGGGTTTGCTCCGCCCACAAATAATCTATTGCCAGTTCCGCAACAGATGATAACAACTGGATCGCAAAAGGACTGTATAAGACTTAGGGGTTTACCATACGAATGCAGTGTCACAGATATCTTGGCATTTCTTGGGGAATTTTCAAAACACATTGTCTTACAAGGTGTACATATGGTTATTAATAGTACCGGCGCCCCAAGTGGTGAGGCCTTTATTCAAATGGAAGGTGAACTAGCCGCTGAAGCAACAGCTATAGCTAAACACCGAAAAACAATGACAACAATAAATGGTGTAGCATGTTCGAAAAAGCGCTATGTTGAAGTCCTTCAGTGCAGCGGCGACGAAATGAATATCATTCTAACGAATGGCCTTCCATCTGTTGCTTCGCCTCTTGCGACACCATTGTTACAAGCGGTTGCGCCTTCACCTCAAAGAGCATTAATGCCCACACCTACTGTTCCCACTCATCCAGCAATTTTAAGCCCTCCAATGGCTTATCCTGCTCCGGCATTTGCCTCGCCAATTAATCATCGCTCTTTAGCGACAGCGACAACCTTACCAAACTATGTTTCACCACTACCGACCACTGTTAACCCATACCAGCCTTTCTTCTACTTGTACAACGGTTATCCAAGCCCTCCAGTTTCACCTCCAACAGAAGTTCTACCGCGTTGAATAGAAATTTAATTATCGCATAAGTTTATGTTATGTATAAAAAAATGTGTTCGTTAAAGCATAAAACAAAGTTTGCTTTGCTTTTGACTGTTTTAATTGTATATAATTTCTAATAATGAAGTCCCCCCTCCCCCTGTACTCTCCTGACTGTTTTTATTTTATCAAAAAATAGTTAATTTCATTTTGGTGGTGGAAAAAAATACAAAAAAAATCTTTTTCTTTTAAGAAGGTGGTGGTGTTTAACTAGTTAATGGTGAAGGTGCTTCTGCTGGAAGCTCGATCTGAGTTTTTAGGCGCCTGTATATACTATATACAGTATATATAGATTTTTAAACGCGCACGTGTTTAGCATAATTGATTTTATTTGTTCAAATGAAAGCAGCTGTTGCAGAACTTATCGACTCAGATACTGCAAAATTTTTGCCATTAATATTTGAGAAACGTGGTCGTTATGTGTTAAAGTCTATGCATATCAGTCGAACATAATATCTCTGCCGTACAATTGCAAAAGAGTACATATCTAGTCCGATAATGTATTTGTTCAAATTTAGCAATACACCTAATCGAAATAAATATAAACATGAGAATAAATAAATTTATATCTATTGTTAAATGGATTCACAGGATTAAAAAAAACTATTAAAGTATTTAGGAATTAGCCAAGAAAATATACGAGACAATCCCGACCATACAACCGGCTAAACCTTCTCCATTCACCTTCCAAACTTCCCCCTGTATAAAACCAATTCTGTTTCTGTACACATCACCCAAAATTGGAGGATTTAAAACGTTCCATAAGAAGTGCAAAAGTGCGGGTGCCCATATCGAATAGCTGTTCAAAATAATAATGTAAAAGTATATTTGCGACATCTAGCGGACATCTTAAAAATACATACTTGGATTGAATAGCAATCCATCCAAGTGTTAGACCGTTGACATTACATGATAAAAATTGGAAAAGTATTGTTAAATAAGGTTTTGAAGTGCGAAATCGAGCAGTTAATAACACCATAATAGGTATATGATAGCATCCCCATACTAGGCCACTAGAAAAATGAAAATTTTATAATAATTATCGTTTTGACGGGAAAAGGATAATTTTTTTAATGTTTTTGAAAGTATATTCTTTTTTCTATTTACCTGATTAATAATGCTTCAAAACGACCATATTTATTGATTAAACAAGGAAGCATCAGACATCTCCATCCAATCTCCTCTCCACTTGCCCTTAAAAAGTTTTTTATGTATTCATTAACTGTAGTCTGACGTAAACTTTTGAAAAGTTTAGACCAACTCGCATCATCTCTTAATTCGCCTAGACCAGAAAGAATGTTGAACGATATGCAGAGAATCATTTCACCAATAACAATTAAGAAGGCAATAAATGAATATAGACTAGCTAGACCAATCTAGGGGAGAAAAGGTATTTGTTTTGTTTTTAAAATTCAACATCATTCATGATATTTTTCTTAAACTATCTAGAGCATCTACTGGAAGTCAATTACTTACACTATCATAACCAATAAGAGCCGACAGATCGTACCCGTGAAAAAACCATGGAGCAAACAATCCTGGGAAAAACATTGCCCAAGCTAATTTTTGAAGTGTCCATTTTTTGCCGATTACTACCCACAGAATAGTTACAGCTATTGTAAATATTGCGAATAATTCGCAATTTCCAAAATAATTAGTTTTCATTGTGAAGGTCAAGGCTAAAGGTTTTGTGCGAAAAACACTCTAGATGTCAGTAGCTGTTAATTATTTATTTTTTTCACGCAGTTCTATCGTTTTATTAAGACCGACCAAACATAATCTCTATAAAATAGACGGTTAATGAATTAACAGACAAATCTGTTTATCATTCTCAGGAACAGAACAAGGCAATTAAAACTAAATAAACTCTTTCATATAAACATACAACATAAACTTATTTTTAGTTATTCTCAACAAAACCTTTTCTATCAATATTATTGCTTTCAGATTTCGTAACAAGAGCTAATCACCTTTGGTGACAATAAACATAGTTACTTGCTCTAAATTTAAATTTTCATTTGGCCCTAATTTGGCCAAATTTTATTAAACAATTCCATAAACGAATCGTAAATCATGAAAGTAATAGCAACATCCAAACAGACTCTTGATAATCTAGGTAAAGTTCCCTTGTAGAATCTAAAAAGTATTTAAAGGGTTAATTATAAATAAGTACAAAAGTAGTATAATATAGAATATAAATATTAAAATATCTTACGCAAGAGGTCCTTCGTGCTTCAATATTTTTGCAGCACAATCAAAAGTGTTCTTGTATTTTTTAGCTTCTAATCCCTGAAAGTATTTAAATAATTTATTTACATTTCAAACATCTAATTGTTTAAGTCTAAATTTAACCTGCATTCTAGTTTTAACAACATCGAGAGGTGTGTTTCCAAATACAGAAGCAGCACCAGCAATAGCTCCAAAAAGTCCAGTAAGTAATTTAGGAACAGACTTTCCTTTCTCATCTCCTCTATACATATCTTTTAGAGTTTCAACAACGAAAAACCTAATAGCTTGATTACTTCCTTGTTTCATGATAGTCGGGGTTAATCCTTGATAGCATCCTCGAAATCCTTCAGTTTTGATGATACTTCTGACACCATGAAAGAATCCCTTAAACTTTGGATTTGCAGATGCTTGATCATTGATAAACTTTACTTTTACAGTTTCCATAGGAGTAACAGCAAATATAGCTTCACAAACGCCAGCTCCCAAACCACATAATAATTTTTTTTGGGCAGATAAATTTCCTTTTTCATCAACAGCTCTTTTCTTAAATTCTTCAAAAGCTCCAAATCTTACAGCAGATTTCGGAATTGAACCGTACAAGAGAACGGATAAACCTCTATAAAGACCAAAGAATCCATGGTCACGTACAGTTAACTTCGCGCAATCCACAATACCCTTATAGCGTTTAGCGCCTCCTGATTTTTCATCCAATTGCAATTGTGTCTTAATATATTCCGTTGGAAAGGTGATACATATTTCAATACCCCCAGTAATTCCACCTATATTAGTTAGAAATTATACAATCAATACAATTAGTTGGCACGTGTTACAGTGATTAAATCTGGAAGGGTTCCGCATATGCGGGAGAATGTTTACGTGACAAGCCTACTTTTACTCAGTAAATTGACTCTATCGATTGACTGTCTTACATCGCAACTGCAAATCGATATTTCTTTATATTTTATAACCACTGCAATCAGGCGATACAGACTTGTAAATGTCATCTTTGAACTTTGAACCGTTGCCATGCTTTAAATGATCCTTCGACCAATTTTAAACATAACACCTGTGGTTTTCGTTTTTTTTCAAATAGTCTTAAGTTAATAAGTTCAAAGATTCATTTGAACGTTTGATTATAAAACTATTCTAAATATATAGAGGTCTAAGATAGAGCGATAATCCAAAATTATACCAGCGATGATGCCCTTCAAACTGCTGTTTGTGCCTGCTGGAGAGGCTGCCATCTCGCTTCCTTGCCTATTATAATAAGGATTAGATAGTCTCGTTCCAAACTTGTCCATTGTCAATTGTTTTAGGATGTTAGCTTTCTGAAATTGTTAAACTCTTAACATCAGCTGCTCATTCCAATAGCTATAAAGGCGGAGCTTATTTTTGTATACCGGTTTACTCCAGGGCAGCAAAACATTCAAAAAAAAAGTACTGTAAAATCACAAGCTCTGTTGCACAAAGTACTGCAATTTTTTCATTATTCTTAAACTAAATAATTAGATATGAATACTAGAGAAAAAAGAAATGGAAAGAAAAAAGATACTGTTGCCCAACCATTGAAAGATGTTGCTAAAGGTATGATCCGAGCATATTTGAAGGCATTTCACAGAATAAACACGTGTAATCGAACGTTTTTGTTACAGTAAAAAAGTCATATGCTTCCAAAGAATTGACAGCGGCAGCAATAGTAGAACAAGAAACTTATCCTAGGGTGTGTAAAAAAAAAGAGAATAACATTGTGATCTTTTGTATATAATAACAATTATTCAAAATACAATTTTTATCAGATCGAGCTCGAAGAAGAAGTTGAGAATAATCTTGTAAAACTATTAAAAACAAATTTAGAAAATAGATTAAAAAGTACTGTAATATCAAATCGGTTGACAGCCAAAAAGTTAACAGTAAGTTATATTTCTAAAGTAGTTTAATTTGCATTATTGTTCATTTTTTCTAATATATTTGCATAAATATTCTATAGGATGTATATAACGCATTATTTGACTATGGCTTCAAACAAGAACAAATAGAAATTGCCATGGATCATGTTCTACCTCAAGGGGGAGATTTAATAGATGCTTTAGATTGGCTATGTTTAAATCTCAAGAGTGGTAAGAATTTTTATGCTAAATTAATTCTATAATACATAATTATCTACGCTACTAAACAGATCAATTGCCGAAAGGATTCTGTCACATTAAAAAAACTGATACTAAACCTCGTGAAAAATTCCAAGAAAATTTAACAAACAAAAGAATAGAAACTAAAAGTGTTAAAGCTCCACCTAAAGTAGATTTACAAATTTAATTAATACTTAAAATGATATTTAGAATAAATGTTGATTTATTTGCTAAAACGTTAGAAAGATATAGAATCGGATAAGGCAAATATGAAAGATTGGATATTAAGATATGCAGAGGATACTGATTCAAGCGATGATGAATCAAATGCTAAGAAATCTGTTGAAGAAAACCCCGTAAATAATCTTTAAATATAGCTAATGGAACATTTTTGAATTAGTAAGAATTTTTTGTTAATTTTTAGAATGAAAAATACGCAAGAATTGATTATCTTATTGCCGAAACAAAGCAAAAAGCTCAATTGGCAAAAGCCGAAAGGAATAAGAAGGCTAGTAAAGAATTGAGTACGAAAATTAATCAATTAATGCAAGGTATATTATATTTGATTAAAAATGTTTCCTCTAGTTTTAAATTATAAAATATCGAACTATTTTAAATAGAACTGAGAACAATTGAGAAGCATCCTCAATTTAATCTTTCAAGCGTTCAAAAATACGAACCACCTCCAGAAGGTAAAGTTCCAGACTTAACAAGTGATTTGGTCCACAAGAAGAGTTCCATTGATGATGATGACAATGATGACGAATGCGATGTAGGTCTCCTTGGTTTCGACAGTTTAGAATGTTCTAATCCAGGTTTTCATCCAATCATAAAAACAAACTGTGCGTTTCAGTTGTAACACTAGAATTTGTTTTTAATAGAGAAGATTGAAAAGCCTAAATTCCAAAAGAGATCTTTCTCCTATACAAGACAACAGTGGACTGGAAAATCTCCAAAACAATTTTTAATCGATTGGCTACGTAAAAATCTAAAGAATAGTCCACCACCTAGATTTAAACCTATACAAGTATCCGGATCATTATGGAGAAGCAGGTGAAATTCTTAAAAGTGCAACTGATTACTTGATAAACCAATTTCATTCAAAATAATATATTTTAGGTGTATAGTTAATCGAAAGGATGGTGATGTTGAAGTAATACCAGATATTGTTTGCGAAAATGTCAAAGAGGCTGAACATTTAGCTAGTACACTTGCGCTATTTCAGCTATGCGGCGGCCAGGTAAAAAAAAATTAATTAAAAAACTTTTTTATTATTACTTCATCAATTTGAATTTCAGAGAATTCATCAATTATTACCACCTCCTTATAGAGATATTTGGTTGGAATGGAAAAAAGCAGAAGAGGATATTGTACAAAGTGGTAAAGAGCAAATAAGTAAAGTAATGCAATTTAAATTTCTATTAGACTTTTTACGGCATATATGCTTTGTATACAGTAGACTGTGTACTATAAAAATATACATCTATTATAAAAATGTATTGAATTTTACAGCCCAGAGACGCTTTTGTTTCTCAATTAGTCAAGAAACTATCAAAGATCAAAGTATCCCTATCCGATGTCTCTAATAACGAACAAGATAACGTTTGTAACGATTGGGAAGATATACCTGTATCACCCGTTGTAAGATTTTCGCCTTCCTCCTTGATCATCTTTTTAATTACACTATATTCGATTAGACAACATCTAAACTAAACCTAAAAGATCCCACTATAAAGGCGCGCTGTCGCGATATTCTTTTAGCTGCTTCAAAACAACAAGAATACGAGAAATTGCTAAAAACGCGAGAACAATTACCAGTTTATAAATACAGGTATATTATAATAATATTTGAGTTAAATATTTAGTTTAATTAATCTGTAGAGATGAAGTTATCAGCGCAATAAACAAATATGATGTTACAATTATTTGTGGTGAAACTGGCAGTGGAAAATCTACTCAAATACCTCATTTTCTCTTACAAGTAGGTGGATTAGTGTATCACTTTAAAAAGATGGATTCTTTATAAGATTTTTGTCTTTTATTAATGTTATTTTTTCATTTTTTTATCTCTCTCTATACAGGATTTACTAGTGGATAAAGATTTCTTGGATTGTAATTTAATTTGTACTCAACCTAGGAGAATATCTACCGTATCTTTAGCTTCTCGAACTGCTCTTGAGATGAATACTAATAAACCAGGCAGTAGAGATAGTTTAATAGGATATCAAATTAGGTTTGCTTTTTATTAATAGTGGGTATTAGAAGATATTTTATTCTGTTTAACTTCAATAGATTTGAAGCAAAGACTTCACCAACGATGAAGTTGCTATATTGCACAACGGGAGTGCTTTTACGAAAGATTCAAAATAATGTTCTACTGAATGGTACAAGTCATGTAATTATTGATGAAGTTCACGAACGTTCAGTTGACTCGGATTTCTTATTGGTTACCCTAAAGAATTTGGTAAAAGAGAGGAAAAGGTTAAGAAAACCGTTAAAAGTAATTTTAATGAGCGCTACTCTCGATGCTCAAAAATTTATTGATTACTTCGAGTCGTCGGATGATGATGTTAGGCAAATATTAGATGTAAAACTGGTATCACTACCAGGAAGGACGTTTCCAGTTCAAAATTTTTTTCTCGAGGATATCGTCGAGCAAACTGGTTTTTGTCCTGAAGAAGCTGAAGTTAACGATAACTCAAATTATGTAATTATTACGTCAGATGCAATGATAAATATTTATTATATTTTAATTAATTTAGGTAACGGAAAATCTTTCAATATCAGCTAAAGGAGGTAAATCTTTTAAGGAACAAGTCTCTTATTCCACTCAGGAGGTAGAGCACAACGACTTAGAACTGGATACAACAAAATATAGTGCCCAAACAATTCAAACAGTAAATCGGTTAAACGGCATATTAAAACTCAATTTAGATATTATTTTGGTAATTAAAATAATTATTAGAAACTCTTTCTATTATTAGTATGTTTAATAACAATTTTTTTTCAATATAGGAAACAATAAAATTAATAGAAAGGAAAGAAGAATTTAATCAAGTTCAAGGTGGAATATTAGTATTTTTACCCGGTTTAGCTCATATACAAGAATTATATGATATGATCCTTTATGACGCAGAACTGTCAAAGCGCAAGTAATGAATATCTACTGTATTTTTTTAAAGATATTAATAGTATTACAATATTCTATTCTTTTAAAGGCACAAAGTTCTGCCGCTGCACTCAACTTTATCAAACGATAGCCAGGAGGAAATATTTAAATATCCTCCTAAAGGTCATAGGAAAATCGTTTTGGCAACAAATATTGCCGAAACTGGAATTACAATTCCAGATATTGTATTCGTTATAGACAGTGGCAAAGTAAAGGAAAACTGGTAAAATAAAATATTTAGGAGTTGTAAATTTGTTAAATGTTTGCTTTATAACTCTTTATTGTTTAGGTTTGACGAAAATACTCAAATGAGTCGTCTTAAGGAAGTTTTTGTTAGTCGGGCAAGTGCTGATCAAAGAAAAGGTCGAGCCGGTAGGGTTCGTGAAGGATTTTGCTTCAGATTATATACACATATGAGGTATTTTTCTTTCTGTGTTTCTCTCCCCCTCCTGTCACTTCAATTTTCCTTGCGATATTTTCTAGGTATAACAGTATGAAACAATTTACAACTCCAGAGATTTTACGAGTACCACTGGAATCTCTCTGTCTGCATATCTTAGTATGACGAACTATTTATAGTATTATTGACGTCTATTCATTAATTTACCACTCTAAACTTTTTATAGAAATGCGAGGAAAAGGATCCCGAGAAAATATTATTGTCAGCTTTAGATCCTCCAAGACCTGAAGCTATTAGGAAATCTCTATCACTACTACAAGAAATAGGTGCTGTTGATTGTATAAACATGGTTCTAACGCCGCTTGGTCATCATTTATCAACTCTTCCTGTCCATGTGAAATTAGGACGTATGTTAATATTCGCCGCTATATTTGGTGTAACAGAGCAAATAGTAAGTCTTCTAAAAGATATAATCCAACTATAAACAAACTATTTCTCATAAATAAATAGGCCATAATAGCCGCCAGTATGAATGAAAAATCACCTTTCTACGTTCCTGTACGAAAGAAAGAAGTTGCTGAAAATGCATTAATGAATCTAAGCGTTTCAAATTCGGATCAATTGACAATATTGAATGCATTTACTAAGTAAATTAGTTTGAATATATTATTCAGCTTTTACACAAAACATTAATTAATTTTTTGTTCGCAGATGGCAAGAATCTAGAGCAAAGGGGAGAAACGCTGAAAAACTTTATTGTGATATGAATTTCATTAAGAGGAGCACTATGATAGAAATTGAGGTAGAAACTTTAAAATATAGTGCTTTTTATATAAAATTTCATTAACTTTTATTATAAAAAAAAACAACTAGAACATCTCAAAGGAGCTAATGAAATTAGTAAATTCAATTGGCTTCAATAATGATTCTCAATTGATCGGGAATAAACTAACTGCAAAGGACGAAAATATGATTAAGCTTATTCTAACTGGTGGAATTTATCCCAACATTGGTCAAATTAGGAAAATTGAAAGAACTGAAGGTGATAGAACGCCCCTGACCGATTGTTTAACGAATCAAGGAAAAGTGTTAGTTCACCCATCGTCTGTCAACAAGAACATTAACATGGACGGCTTCATAATCTATCACGAAAAAACGAAGGGCGAGAAGAATACATTTATTCGAGGGACAACTTTAATTGACAACATCTCACTCTTAATGTTCGGAGGTGATATTCAAGTATTTCACGCTAATCAGACTGTAACGGTTGATGGATGGATTAAATTAAAAGTAAGGACACTGGCATTTTAATTATATACTTGAAATTGTAAGAAATATTTTCCCTTTTCAGGCTTTTGCACGAACTGGTGTTATATTCAAAGAAGCAAGAAAGGTTTTAAATGATTTATTAGCAAAAAAATTAACCAATCCTGCAGTGAACTTGTCTGATAATCGTTTAGTACATCTTTTAATAAAAGCTGTAACAATTGTTTAAAACTGAAAAGGTTTATAAACGGCTCTGTTGTCAACTATGTTGCGATCAACATTAATAGGTGGTAATTTAACTTTTGACTGTGCCTTTGGCTTTTGGCGCCAAGACGACTGTTTTTTCTTTCTTTTCTCTTGTACAAAGGTCATATTGACATCCATAGGCACTTCATCGATTGAATCAAGATTATTCTTTCGTTTTACAAAATCAATAATATGCGAAGGTCCTGTTATCGTGATATACAATTTATTTTCTTGCCAATAGGCAACAGATTTTAATTGGGTGGGTATCCCAGGACGAGCTTTGGAAGAGCTTTGGACACGGACTAGTCGCTTCGTTTCTGCCATCTCAACTCTCTCTGGCTTCCTCAATATTGGCTTAACGTTAGCTACTGGCTTCTCTGAGACCTCACTGTTAACGATTGTATTATCACTGAACGTTGTCTGTGAGGTTGTCTCTGATGCCACTCGCGTTTGCCAGGGTTTTGGTCGGTGAATTCTACCAGCTTTCCGAACTTCTATTATAGAAACAGGCTGAACAGGAGGTTTAGGTTGAGGTCTTGACATGTTGTTTAGCCACGGCTTAGGACGATTATGTATAGCGTCCATTTTTTGTTCGTGACTCAATTTCATTTTAATGGGCGCTGGAGGCTGTTTACGATGCGGTCGATTTAAGAAGCCTGGCCTTTGAAAGTTCTCCAATTCCAATACCCCATTTGTTATTCCGATCGCGGGTAGAGCTTTATTGGTGAATTTATCACGTGTATGAGACTTTTGATTCATATCAGTACTCTCCTTCTCCGTGAAATTTTCGAAAGTACCTTCACTATAGCTGTCTTCCGTTTTCTCTTCAATTACTATTAGTTTACTATTTCTTTTTGACCTTTCGTTTAACTCTTCATCACTTTCTTCTTTCTCAGAACTTTTATCGTCTAACTCGTTTAAAATGTAGTTTTCCTTTTCCTCTTTGTCACTTTCCGGTCTGGACGTTCCGAATTCCTCTTCTTTATCAATATCTTCTTCCTGCTCACTATCGCTTTTATGGTTTACCTCCTCCTCCCTTTCACTTTCTATATCAGTTTCAAGTTTCTTTGTTGTAGCGTCACTCTTATCCTCAAATTTAGGGCTTGGCGACCGCCGTTTACTGTCTTCAACTGATTCTGAATAACTGTATTCACTATAATTATCACTTGCTGTCTTTAATGTCTGACGGCCTTCTTCATTTAATGACCGGTCATCCTGCGCGTCAGTCCTTGGGGATAATTTAGGACTTGAAGATTGCTCCTCAGCGGCCTCAGTTACGTGGGTATTATTTTCATTAAGGCTCTCTGAATGGCTATAATCGCTGGCATACCCCGCTATTTCATTCTGATGCTCACTACCGGCAGGAGTCTTTGACACCGTTTCCGAGTTGACTACTGGTGGCCTTTCATCTTCATCACCCACGGAGTTATTATGTTCATCGTCTTTCACTTCAGTGTGATTTATAACAGTAGGACTGGACGTAGAAGATTTATCACCATTCGATTTTCCATTACTCGCAACTGATGAGTTTTCGGACACTCTTCTTTGATTGTCAGACATTCTGCTATATGTTTCAACTATGGAACCTTGTCCCACAATTGTAAATCCTTTTTCTGGAGCCGCTTCTGGACTTTTAAAAGGACTTCTTTCACTCTCATAGTCATTTTGATCAGTATCTGTTCCTTGATTCATTTCCTCCTCATAGTCTAGTGACACAAATGACTCCTTCTTATCCAATTTATCATAGGTCAGCGGTCGAGTAGAATTCGTATCAACTTGTTGATCGAAAAATTGGTAATGTATTGGTTGAGTTTCCTCAGTGTCCCAATCAATGCATTCAGACATATTTCTCCACGAAATTTCACTAACTTAGCAACGCCGGCCTCACGAGACCAGCTTTTAATAATGCGAAATATGATAGCTTATTATGATAACATTCCGTCACCTTGTATTACGACCATTACACGCTTACACAATACACATTTTTTTTCTCTACAAAGCATCAATTGTTTTTTTTTTTAAAAAAGAAACAGTTTACGCGATAAAATATATAAAAAAGCATTCTTGAAAAAAATATTCAATTGTTCTGTAACCATTTATCGATTAACATTTTCGTCATCACTGTCGCGTATAACTTTAGATTTTCTAACGAACGATACTATATCTATGAGACATCTGAAATGAAATCAAAACATTAAAATAATATTGCAAATTTATTATGTTTAACTTACAGCTCGCGGTTGCGGCATCGTTGAATCGTTGGCGCAGTTGATCGTGATTGAATTTCAAAAAAGCTTCGTATTGCTCTATACATATGAAACAAAGATTAGCATTTAACAGCTGCGTGAATTTTAAAATGAGTACATACCGGCCATTTTCGTGACAAGAACTTTGTCGTATTCTTCTCGTAATTCAGCCTCGTGTTCCTTAAGCATTTTTTCACAAAACAGACTCACTTGCTTGAAAGTGAATAGAGGCTTATCTTGTTTACAAGGTGAGGATAGTCCCGTAGCCGAACCCGGTGACGTTTCACCGATACAGATTGTCGAATGAGTCGGAGATAATTGTCTTCTAGCTCGCATACGGCGAATTTCTGCATGTAGGTTGGCATAAATTTGCTCTGTAAACAAGGATTGAAAAAAAAAATTATGAGGATAAAGCTTTAACACTTGTGCAACGTACCGTGCGAAAGTCTAGGTGCACAAGCTAAAAATGGCGAAACGGTCGTTTGATGTTGTTTCGTCGGTGGGATATTCGGTGAAAGAGTCATTGGTGTGCATCTTCTTCGTTTCGGAGACCGAGCTGGAGAATGAAGAGGATCAAATTCTAAACTGCGCTTTAGCGTAGCACCACAAGCCATCTTATTCTTGCTAATATGCCTCGTAAAAAAATCGCTCAACAATCTAAACCGGACAGATCTTCGAATGATATATCACTCTAAGCTATATAGTTTTCAGATTCTAGTCTTTTCCAACGATTTCGGAGATATGCAATGATACAACAACCAAACTGTCGCTTTATATTAGCTTATGCGGCTGCGCAAGACTGACTCAGCCTCGTTCTAAAAACCATAAGTACAAACATTTTAAATTTTAGATATTACAAAAATTTCATGTCATAAAAAATACAATAAATATTTTATAAATATTTATCAATTTTAGATTTAAAATAAAAAAATATATTTCAATTTATAAACTTTATCGCAATCACAATACATTTTTGCACAGAACGCAGAAAATTATCTATTCTATAATCGTACAGGTATTCACAAAAAAATTTTGTAAATAAAATCAACATACTTAACAAGTTATTCAAATATACATAATAATTACATACTTTTGCTAAAAATGTTATAATCGTTGATAAAAAAACGATTTTGAAGCAAACTATACGATTTTTCTTGAGCGATAAAGCCGTGAATTACATTCTATTTTGCAATTGTTTGAAATTGAAACGATTAAAATTGAAAAAAAAAACTTGTATAAACTTGTTCCTTTTTAGTTTAATCGAAGAATATGCCGAGAAAACGGAAAGGACAACTTCCCCAAAAACTTAATGAAGACAAACGAAAGAAACTTACTTGGAATATGTTTGAAAGTATTGACAATAATCCGTCAACTTTGGAAAAAAGTGGCGATCCCAGTACACAATCAGCCAATGAACCAGAAAGTATTGTAGAGGAAACAAATAAACCACAAAAAATACCTTTTAATACAATAACAAGCTTATCAAAGCATATGATAAGCAGCAAATTCAACTTCGATTCGTTTGGTAATGAATCAACAGACCAAACTTTAACCTGTCTAGTAGAAAATATTTCTGTAAAAATCCTAGACCATTCAGAAGAACTGTATACACAGTTTATAGCCAATTTAACGGAGGGAGTGATAGTATTAACTTATAAAAAAGGCCTATATTCAAGAAATAAAAAATTTGAATGCTTTTTGTTAATTTCTGAGAATTACATCGGTATTGAATTCGAAGATGATGAGATAATTCATGCACTAATGAGCAAAAAATTTACGATACAACTAAAGAATAAGGATAAAGAAGGATTTTTATTGTTTAATTTATATTTAAACTTAAGCGCTTTATCTTCAATTCGCTGGCCAAGTGAATCATGGCGTACCACAAATTTTAATGTTTGTATTGGAAATTTAATGGAAAAATACTATGGAAAAAATTCACCATGTAAGCGTTATTGTCCAATTATTCCCCATTGTTTTTGTTTTTAACTATTGTTTTCTATTCATTTACACTTAGTTATGAAAAATTTCGAAAGAGAGAATATTAGCATACAATGTATTTATGATTTGTTAGAAAAAAAGCAACCAATATGTCCATCCAAGAATCAAACATTTAAACATTCAGCTTTAAAAGTTAGCTTACGTCCTTATCAGAATCAATCCGTTGCTTGGATGCTACAAAAAGAGACTACACACCGAGGTAGAGATATATTAACACTACCACTTAATTGATATTTATTAATATACTTTGAAATATTAGAACAAGACGAAACTCTTCATTGCCTTTATGAAGAGTTCTATTCGAAGAGTGGCCATCTACTTTACTATCAGAAATTTGGTGGAAAGTATGAAAAACATTTTTTAAATTCTTGGTTTATAGTTTGACACTTAATGTTACAGTATTGTAACAAAGAGGCCTTTATCCTGTCTGAATCCACCAGGTGGAATTCTAGCAGATGAAATGGGATTGGGAAAAACGGTCGAGGTTCTTGCATGCATTCTATCCAATCCTAGACAATTAATAACAAACACTATTGAAACGGAGCAGGTTGTTTACAAAAAGCTTAATGTATTAAGATATTGTACATATACTCTATATTTGTCATGAATAGAAGACAAAACGAATAAAAGAACAAGAATCTAATTCCTCAAAACTAAAAGAAACCACTAAATACAATTATCTAAATTTGGATTGCGTTTGTGGAGTATCAAAAATCGAAATAAATTCCAAGAACAAGTTAGTAGAACTAATTAAATTCGCATATTGAAATTTGTTCAGCCTCTTTCCTAAATAGAATACAATGTTCGGAATGCAACATCTGGCAGCATCCTAAATGTCTCAACTATGATATTAACTATCCTCACAAAGAACCTTTTAAATGTCCTCATTGCCTTGTATCTTCGGTAAATTAAAATCTATTTTTAGAATAATTTTTTCACATTAAACTTGTAAAATCTACTTAAAAGCCACCTTTAAAATCTACTGCTACATTAATTGTAACACCGACTTCCATTAATGCGCAATGGATAGAAGAAATTAAAAGACACGTTCATATGGAATGTTTTAGCTTATACGTCTATGAAGGGGTTCAAAAAACCGGATTTATTCAACCTTACTATCTTGCTAATCATGATCTAGTCTTAATGACTTATGAAACGCTCCGTAAGGAGATTAATTATGTTGATTTACCACATGCGAGTAAGCGTTCTAGTATTTTTTATGATTTATTTATTAAATAGAGATATTCTACACAAATTGGATAACTAATATTTATTTCAAAGGCAAAGAAGGGAGATCGTTGAGAAACTCTAAAAGATACATGACTATTCCAAGTCCGTTATTAGTGATAGAGTGGTGGAGAGTCTGCTTGGACGAAGCTCAAATGGTCGAAGGAACCACAACAAAAGTAATCGCACATACTTGCAAATAGCTCAAGTTTGATATTAGAAATTCAATAATTTTATTTCTTTTGTTTAGACCGCTGAAATGGCTCTACGATTAAATTCAGTAAACAGATGGTGTATTACTGGAACACCTTTGCAAAGGGGCATTGAAGGTTCATTCAACTAAATACTTTATTGTCATTTGAATATAAACTAACCCTATCCTTTTAAAAAGACATATATGGGCTTGTTTTATTTTTGGGTGTCGACCCGTATTTTGTTCAATTGTGGTGGCGTCGAGCCCTTCTTGAACCCTTCTTTATCGGAAATAAAGAACCAATGAAAGTTCTCTTAAATAACATCATGTGGAGAACTTCGAAATCCGAAGTCATAGATCAGATTCAAATTCCTGACCAATCCGAAATTATACATTGGCTAAACCTGTCATCAATCGAAGAGCATTTCTATAGAACAACACAAGAGCTTTGCGTTAAACAAGACGGTCATAATATGGCGAAATTTCCATCAGAAATTAAGCTGTCACAATTAGATAAATCCTCCTTAAATAAAATATTAAATCCTTTATTACGTCTACGACAAGCTTGCTGCCATCCAAAAGCTGTAAGAGGAAAGTTTTCAACGAAAAAGTTAGTTTACTTCTGATTTGAGAGAAGCCTCTTATCCTCTTTCATCCTTTCAGCATAATGACTATGAGCGAACTCTTAGACACCATGATTCACAGGACTGTTCGGGAATGTGAGGAGGCCCATAGGCAATTTGTAGCATCTTTAAACGGATTAGCAGCTATTGCTCTTATTAAGAATGATGTAGAACATATCCTACTCTATTCGATTGTGCTAATAGATATATCTTTGTGTTATTTTAGGTCAAAGAAGCTGTTAACTTGTATAGAAACGTTTTGCAATCTGTGACAGAATATTCAACTGAGCTCAGAACGGATGAGATACAACAACTTCATACTCTAGAGAACTTACAAGAAGTATTAGTGGAACATCCTTCAGATGAGTATGGTAGGACTTTAAGAGAAGAAAATATACCTGCTGAAGTACATACTAAACAAAATGTTATAATAATTAACATTAAAATTGTATTATTTTTAGATCAGTCAAATTAAAGAGAAATATATAAGTCAGCGTCAAATCAAGTTTGAAGGTGCACTTGATGGATGGAAAACAGTGAAAAGATCTTTAGATGAAAATATGGAAAATCTAAATTACAGTTGGTGGGGAGAGATGCTATCCTTAAAGAATGAAGACATGCTTCTAAATTCCTTAATCATTAGAGTAAAAAATGATCTTCGTAGTAAATCAAAATTAGGAGGAGGTAATATTGCCGGAGCTTTCAAGAACGCAAATGGGCTTATGTATATTATTGATAAATTTTCAAACGAACTTATGACAAGTAGAAATGAGTTGCTAGCTACGATAGAATCTCTATGTGGCTTTCCAGAGAAGCAGCAGGTTGAAGAGGTTGCATCGTGTTGTTTAAGACCTGAAACTGACGAGGCGAAAGCTTCGAAAGAGTAAATTATTTGACTAAACAGATAATACTTTAGAAAACTTAAATTGATAATATTTTCAGCTGCAAATTCTGCAATTGTAATCGATTGCTTCAGTATTACGAAAGCAAATTATTTTCAATTAGTGATAAGTAAAAATTCTCTTAAACAATTTAACTTATTAAACAATTTACAAACGTTTTATTGATAGGAATATTGAAGATGAAGAAAATGAGCATGGACTATTTACTCTAAAGCCAGAAGGAAATTGGGCGGATTCTTCTTTAGAAATAATACTTAAAGCGCTTATAAGTTTTGGAAAAACTTACAGCCCTTGGAAGTATCTAAGTGACAATGGTTCTCAACACGTCCTAATTATTGATAAAATGAAAAAAGAATTTCGTGTAAGCCTTTCAATTTCTAGTCTATGAACATATTTTCATGTCTTTCTATTTATAAAGTGCCTTCGTTCTATTTGGACCACATCAAGAGACCGAATCAGTGCATTAGACGAGTTGGAGATGGCAAAAATTCGATTTAGATTACGTAAATCGTACGAAGACAGATCGAGCTCAACAGCAACATATATACTTGAGCAGCATCAAGTAAATGAACAAAAGTTAAAGTTAGCTTCAGATAAAATAGTATCAAAAAATGATTTGTCCAGAAAACTTGGTCAACTAAGATACTTAAGGAATTTAGCAGTAGTATGTTTCATAAATACTTTATCTATTATGTAATATTCACTTGTAACAAAATATTCAGCGATCACCAAACGATTCAGAGCCCATCAACAATTTAGATCCATGTCCAGTATGCGCAAGAGACTTATCAGACAAAGTTCGATTGCTTAACGTAACTAATCAGATTTCCATGAATTCAAGATATTTTTTATTTTAGTGGTCCGTCCTACATTGTGGACATTGCTTGTGTTTGGATTGTATAAAGGTTATAATAACTAGAACACGAGCGCCCGGAGTCAACAAAGGGTCTTGCGCCTGTCCAATATGTAGACAGAGAACAAACCATGAAGATATATCTTTCGTGTACAACTCGAAAACAAATAACGAAGTTTATGATGAAGAAGATAAGATGATAAGTAACAAATACGAAATAGAAGTAAAACTTTTATATATAACTTTCGGCTGAAATTCTAAGAAATGCACTTTTTAGGGCGATCACTCTACTAAAATTAAAAATATTGTTAAGTGTCTCATGTATATCCAGTCGACCACGCCTGACGCTAAATCTTTGGTCTTCTCAACAGTAAGGAGAAACTAACAATATGCTTTTATTAATAGACGTTCTACAACGTACTGTTTTTTTTTCAAATCAGTGGCCGGAAGTACTTGAGGTTCTATCGAAAGCGCTGAATCAAAACAATATGAAATCCTTAGTTCTGAATCATTCTGCGAAATACAAGGTAAAATAAATTTCTGAACATCCTTATTGACTTTTATTTCTTCATTCCTTAGGATGTACTCAGCGCTTTTCGGGAAGGAAACGACGCAAGAATACTACTACTTCCTGTCCATGCAGGAGCGAATGGTCTCAATTTGATTGAAGCGACACATGTTCTATTTGTTGAACCTCTGCTTAATCCAGCTCAAGAATTACAAGCTATAGGCAGAGTTCATCGAATTGGCCAAACAAAGCTAGCTTTTAATAAATTAGTTTTAGAATTTAGTCTAGATTTTTTATTTTTAACAGGGAAACGTTCGTTCATCATTTTATCATCCGGAGAACCGTAGAAGAGAGGGTCAAGCTGTTTTCTCAGAGTTTAAAAAGTGATGAAACAAGAGCAATGACTGTGGGCGACATTTCCTCTTTGGTGCATGCTACTTCTGACAAAGAGACCAATGAAGTTACTCAAGTTGATTAAGAAATCTTATATTTATAGAATAGCAAAATATAATTTAATCTGCTAAATAAAATTCTGTAGGCTTGATTGCAAAACTGTTAAAATTCGGCTAATATCATAAGTTGTCAGTTGCAACGCAAAGATTAAATTAGAGGTATTTCCTAATTTCACACTAAATCAATATTAGCATGAAATTGGTTAACTATAGGCTTAGGTAACGTACTCGCACACAATAATTACCAGAAACTGCATTTTTTAAAAAACGTCATGTTTTTTTTTTTAACATCTTCTTTATCCCGTTAATGAACCTTATAATAATTACAGATAGGAATTAATAAAAGGCTATGGAAATCACCAAACGATCGATAGATTATTTTTATCACTGAGATAAAAATAATCAACTTATAAATTTTACACTGCAACTATGTTCTATTCAGAGACTAGACGAATATTCATCTTGTCCTTATTCATAAGAATAACTTAGCAATTGTTATTCCAACGAAGATTAGGATGATGCCAGCCACCACATGAATTCCAGTTGGTAGTGCTGTTTGTTGCTCGCTAAGTTGTCCCCCATCAGAAGGTGCCTTTTTCGAAAAACTATCCTTTTGAACAAGCTTCTTCAAACGTTCGTTTTCGTCCTGAGATTATTAAGAAATCAAGAAATTACAGAAAATAAAAATCAACTGTTTTTACCTTTAACTTTTGGTTTTCATTTTGAAAAAGAGCTAAAGTATCCTTCATTTTCCTCTGATCATCGACGGGCTTGTCTCTACTCGTTTCCATCGTCTAAGAAATAGGCACATAGAGATGAAGCTATACCATATTGTTTAATAACTTACTCTAGTTGGTACAGGGGCATCTTGTGTTAATAGCTGCGGTGTTGTAGTAGTTAAATTCTCTTCTTTGGATAGATTCAAATTATTCTGATCAAAAACAGTATTATAGTAATAACAATAGACAATTTTTAATTTATTATTTATACTTGTAACTGTTCCTGAGCAGGCATATCAAACACACATTTCAGCTTTGAGTCCATTATTTTTTCGCCAGAGGCATTTTTCCACTGCAAAGATATTTATTGATTTTTTTTATTTTACATTAATGTAGGACTAACCAAATTTTCCAAGTTTTCGATATGGCCTTCTGGTACAATCATAGTTTGAACCATAAATTTATGCTTATTTTTTTCATTTGGATCGTATTCGAATGGTTGTAGCATTACTGAATTAAGTAAAAGGATTCAACTTTACTGAATAACATATGATATTATTTTTTAGCAGAATCATTACCTGCAACGGTTACGGTAGAGTTGGGATCAATGATTCCACCATTTGGTCGGACACAGTAGCGCCTTGGAGCCGTAGTTTTTACTTTGAAACATACTTTTTTATCCAAAGGATTTTTTAAAACCAACTCAGACGTTACAACGTCAGTGAATGGTCCTGATATGAGAAATACGTACTCGTTATGTGGAGTGTGTAATATTTTATATGTTCGCTTAATTACCTTTGAATCGCAGCTCGTGATACGGCTCTAACTGAAGGACTTGCTCCAGTTTTGACATTCTTGCTTTTTAATCTTGATGTTTAAACCATTCACAAGTGGCTAAAGAGCATCTGAGAGAAAATTTCGACGATCTCGTTTTCACTTAAGGAAGCGGAAATGACGGGTTAAACTGACGTCTTGTTTTCGAATGTTCCAGTTTTTATACGAAACTCAAAAAATCTTCCCTGCTCGTCTTTATATTTAATTAACTTATTTTATTCCATATATGTTATTAACTAGATTAGTACCGGAAGTACAGCAAATTACGGCAAAATATTCATCAACATCTAGCAGATCGCAAAATCGAATGACATCATCGATTCTATATAAAATATTATTTTATATCGTATCAACCGATAAGTTGGATTCGATTATTGAAGTTTTATTTTTCGCTATCTGCATCATGAAAATTAAACGTCTTGTTGTAGACTCAGGCTGTTTCATACGTAATATACAATTGCAGGTCAGTATTAATAAAAACGATTTTCTTTGTGGTTTAATGGGAGATAATCATTAAAGAAGATGATTTTGATCAGGGATTAACTGAACACGTGGTTACTGTAAATGAAGTAATAAGTGAAATCAAGGATAAGAGAACTAAGGAATCATTACAAGTCTTACCGTATGAATTTACACTCAAAAGTCCTGATGTTGAAGCTTTACATCATGGTATTTAGACTTTTATTTCCTTTATCTTTAAGATCAATGTTTTAAATATTTCCAGTAACAAACTTTTCAAAGAAAACCGGAGATTATGCAAGTCTGTCAGCTACTGATCTAAAAGTCATCGCCTTGACGTTCGCTTTAGAAAAAGAAGTAAATGGTACAGACCATCTGAAAAACGAACCAGGCTCAAAAGTAATATAGAGTAATTTCTAAGTTATTTTTGTAAGATTGAAATGTTTTGTAGGTTCAGCTAAAATCAACATGGAAAAGATTTGATAATCCTAAAGATATATCAGGGTTTTTTATAGAAAAATCATCAGATAAAAATTCTAAAAAAGAAAAATCCACTAATAGCCAGAATTCTCAAGAAAAAGTATACAAGTCAGAAGATGAACAAGATAAAGAGTCAATTCAAGCAAGTATAGAGAGTTCTGAATCATCACCAAATGCAGAAAAAACAGAATCGAACGAAATAGTAAATGAAGGAGAGGAAATTCCTGGAGATGCTATTGAAGCAAGTGAAAGTGAAGAAAATGAAGATGATGAAGAAGGGTGGATAACGCCATCAAATGTTCGGAGTATAAGAGCAAAAATGGGCAATATTGATTTAGATGAAAAAAAAGAAATAGATGTAGCATGTATTACAACAGATTTCGCAATGCAGGTAATTTCCAATTTTTTATTTTACTATTTATACAATATTTTTCAAAATTCCAGAATGTCCTTCTTCAACTCGGACTGAACGTTATATCCGAAAACGGAATGTTAATAAAAAGTGCCAAAAGTTATATATTACGATGTTTCGCATGCTTTAAGTATGTAATTTCTCCTTGATAGACATTCTAATGAAAAACAATTTAATATAGAATAACCAAGAAAATGGATAAAGAGTTTTGTCCACATTGTGGTAATGCAAATACCTTGAAAAAAGTATCAATGTCTGTGGACAAGGATGGAAATGTCCGCATATATCTATCACGAAGAAAAAAAATTTCACGTCGAGGACTTAAATATTCCCTTCCTACTCCAAAAGGTGGAAAACACGCAAATAACCCTATTCTTTTTGCCGATCAACCCGTTCCCCAGCAAAGATCTTCGAAAGCGTCAAGAAAGAAGATGGATGTCCTAAATGACGATTTTCTGGCATCTAGCTCCCCATTTGCTGTTAAAGACATTTACTCTCGTTCAGCTATGTTAGGTATAAAACAATCTGGAAGAAGTAGACGAAATCCAAACGAAAGCGGACGAAGGAAGTAAAACTTCGAACTCACTTCAAATGTTATATTTTTAAATGAAAAGGAAAAAATGATGAACGTTTTCAAAGTAAAGTATAGCACAACAATTGATAAGTGATCACAAATGGCGGACTAACCGTCATGCAGTTTAAAATAGAGCAAGATAAGAACCAAAACTTGTCTTTTTGCATTAGCAGTCTCGAAATGAGTCTTTTTATATAACGGGCGAAAAAAAAATACAAAAACTGCGTATATTAAATGTGGCCATAACGAGATCTGCATGATATTAGCTGTCTTCTTCCTGCTTCGGCTGGGGTCTCAGTTGATACCTACCTAAATACATATACATGGTTCGCTTAAAATTCTTAAAAAAAAAAAAAACTATCTATAAAAAAATTTCTTACTCGTAGTCGTCATATCATCCATTGTGCGACTTTGACACACTGATGCCTTGTGTCCAAATTGACCACAATTAAAACAAGTGTTACTCTTATTAATATTTGCCCCTCGTCCTGACGAGTGTCTCGCTGAAGGTCGCACTTGTGGAGAGGAATAATAAGGGAAATAGTAAGGTAAGAAGTCAGTATGGAATTGGGGTATTCCGTTCGGTTGTATAGCGCTATGATAGGGTGGTTGCAAAATTCCGTTGGAGGCGCCCGGTCTAGGCCATACCATAACAACCGGACTATCTGGATGAGGTGAAGAGGAAGTGAGCGGTGCTGGACTAGAAGTAGTTGAATTCGTCGCTGTATAATTCGGCCGTTGTATGACCATGTTCGACATGGAAAGGTTTGTTGTGCCTACAGTCCTCATTGATGACGGGACCAAAGTAAAACCACTGGCGGTTGCCTCATTATCCGTCAAATCGCCGTTTTGTTGCGCATCTTGAAAAATTTTAAACAGTTTTTCACTAGCTCCACTTGTTATACCCAAATTTAAAAAGTCATCCTTAGATTTTTCCTTTAATTCACTAAGAGTGAAATCCTGCAGTTTAGAGGCGTACTTAGTAAGGCGATTAGTCTTGAGTAACTCGTAAATGTTCGGTGCGATATTTAAATTAGACTCGACCGAAGATGCTGGAGAAACAGAAGGACTACTAGAGTTTTGCTCAACATTCAAAAAGTCACTTTTAGAGTTTTGTTTTCTGGGACTTCGAACATTTTCCGTGTAACTCGAATCGAATCTCTGTGCGATGATTTTGTGACTGAGTATGTGGAAAGGTAGTTTATGCAGATTTCGAAGTACATCGGTAACAACATCCATTTCAGAAGCAGATGGTCCTACTTCCAATAGAAGATCAGAACTTTCTACCGGATAACGTATAATTAACTGCAACAGATTTAAATTACTTATTAAGGATAGTTATCTCTTTAATTCTCTTACCTCCGTTTGTAATTGATGCATATCCGCATGTGATTTGATTATTTCTTTTTGAGATCCGTCTGACCATGAGACATTCAAGTAGAAAATACGTCGACTTTGATCAAATTTTGTCACTTCGACACGATTAACCCAACCTGCAAATCGTAACACGTTATAGTATATTGAGTTCTTATTAATTACTGCTTACGTATAGGTTCTACTGGTGATTTTGCGGAATTCCTATCGTTCATTCGTTTTCCTGTACAACATTTTTTCAAGATGCGATCCAAAGCCTCCATTCGTCCTTTCATGACCTGTCGCTGACCTACGGATATGGCAGGATGATTTCCTGCCAAAGTATAAGCCATTATTACGTCTTGAAGGTGTTTCTTATTGTCTTCGTGCACTTCACCTTCAGTGCACTTAGAAGGCATATCGGCGTAAGCCGACAAGTCTATGGAGTTTAAAGTTTCGTAGAAGACGTTTGCACACTTGGAATTGGTAGTATGCATTAAGGACAAATATAGTATCAATTGAGATCTGACATGTTGATCATTTATGTCATTTAGTTTGTTGACAACGTCTAACTTGTTAGCGTTCGTCTCATCAGCACGTAGGGAAAGAAAATCTTTCCGAGCCATATCTTCAATACAAGTTCCGAAGAAACGAACCTCCAAAGGATGGCAATGTTGAATAAGACTGCACATTAATTCGATTCTTTCGGGTGCTTCCAGTGTTTTAAACCATTCACACACACGTTCTTTCTCATACTTTCGAACCATCATTTATTCGCTAGAATTTGACAATGAATTCAGTCGCTTAATAAGTGACAAAACTGCAAATATTTCTTATAAAATTCTCTCCATATCGTGTACCGTACATCCGGGCATCGTCGATAAGGAACGGGGCGAAAAAAATTATTACCCATAAATTTTTTATTATAAAATATTATTTAAAATTTTTCAAAAATATTATTAAGCTTAATTTTTTTCATTTTAATGAAGTAAAATTGAACCGGAAGTCAGTATTCCCCACCGCTATTTGTAACCTGTATTTTACAAAAACTAAGTAGCCACATGGGTAGTATTTCAGCGCTAATAGCGCTCGTTTGTCACGTGTGTGTTGAGGACTTTCTCCGAAATTCGCTGTCTCTTAATTGTTTTTTGATATTTGCATGAGTCATCGGTTTGAACTGAGAGAAGATGGGAAAATCTAAACGCAAAGATAAAAAAGGTAAAGGAGCGGAAAAGACAGCTGCAAAAACTGAAAAGAAGGCCGAAAAAAGAAACAAAAAAAATTTAAAAGAACAAGGCGAGGTAAGTTATACTTTGTCAGTATGGTTAGAATACTAATTTAGTATTTTAAAGGAAGACATTGAATTGATTATAGCGGAATTAGCAGAAGCTGATAGAAAGCGAGAACAAGTTATAACTGAGAAATGTGAACCTCCAAGCCCAAGGTATTTGAATTTTGTTGAAAAAAGTTATTTTTAACGAACTTATCTGTTAAAAGAGCTCATTGTTCTTGGACATCGTTTGAAGAAAAACACTTGATTCTTTTGTTTGGAGGAGAACATCTGACTGGATCGAAAGTATGCAATTTTCTAAATAGAATCACCCAGTTCATCGATTTTTAAATTATAGATTAATGTTTACAACGAACTGTATTTTTATTGCTCAAAAAATAATACATGGACAAAAGTTAAAGCTCCTAACGCTCCACCTCCACGAAGTTCACACCAAGTAAAAATAAATATAAGTAATTCCAATTAAGTAAAATAATTGTAATAGGCTATCTGTCTGAAAAGAGGAGGAGGTGAACTATGGATTTTTGGAGGTGAATTTACAAGTCCTACTCAATCTCAATTTTACCACTATCGGGACTTATGGATGTTTCAAATAAAAGAAAGAAAGTGGCAAAAAATAGAGTATGATAATATAGTCTCAACCATCATATTTTAAATAAATTTTCTTCAGTGCGCCTAAGGCGCCATCATCCAGAAGTGGTCATAGAATGATTTTATGCAAACGTAATATTTTTGTTTTCGGTGGATTTCATGATAACGGCCGGTAAATATTGAAAATATTTTTTTTAAAATACAAACTAAGAACATTGATTTTTTTTTTAAGTGACTATAAATATTTCAACGATCTGCATATGTTCAACGTCGATAACTACACTTGGACCAAGATAGACACATGTGGCATACCCCCGTCCCCACGATCAGGATGCCAACTAGTTCTTCATCCAAATCAACAATCTATCATTGTCTATGGTGGATATAGCAAAGTAAATGTGAAAAAAGACATAGATAGAGGCACAATTCTATCAGATATGTTTTTGCTCTCATCTCAAAGTAATAAACATTTTATATACATTTTTTTTAATTACTGAATTAAAACATTTTACGGATCTAGATAACGAAACTGGAGCCGATGTGAAATGGAAATGGTCCCAAATAAAGCATTCAGGAAGTAAACCAAATCCTCGATCTGGTTTTTCAATGATTTCAACTGCTCAGAATCGAGCTTTTCTCTTTGGTGGAGTTATTGATGAGGAGGACGATGAGGACGTAGAAGGACTATTTTTAAACGATATGTATTCTCTAGATTTAGATAGAACGAAATGGTACCAAGTTTTCCTACAAGAAAAAGTAGAAGAAAAGAAGGTTTCTGAAAAAGCTGACGACTTAATGGAGTCCTCTGAAGCACCAGAAACTACAGTTGTAGAAGATGGAGTGTTTACTCTCACTATAGAAAAGAGCGACGCAATGGAGATCGATGATAGTATTCCTACAGATATTACAGAGAAGTTTCAGCCTCATCCCCGTATGAACACCTCACTAGCCGTTCATGGAAATATCTTATACTTATACGGTGGAATTTATGAGAAAGGCGACGTGCAAGTTACTTGCAATGATCTGTATTCTATTAATACCCAAAAGTTTGATAGCTGGAGAGTTCTTGTTGCTCCAACACAAGAGGCTGAGGTTTGTTTTTTACTTGACAAAAACTCGACGATATCACTGCTGACTATTGTATTATAGCAATGGGATGATTCTGACGAGGATAAGGATGAAGACAGTGAAGAAAATGAATCAGATGAAGGTAGCGTACTATTTACACATGATTGTGTTTTAATAATTTTATATTAAAGATGAAGAGATGGAAGACTCACCCCCGCCACTAAAAAATGACGAGGAGTTATCTGAGTACTTTGGGAGAACAAAAGACTATTGGATGCAGATAGCTGATGAGGAGGCCGAAGAGAAGAATGTGAAATTGTCAGCCAAACAGTTAAAATCAAATGCCTTAGAATTAGCTCGTTTGTTTGTTAAACGATAATTTAGGACGTTTCTTGTTGAATTATAAATGTTTAATAAAGTCTTTGACATTGATAATTGAATTGTTTTAAAAAAACTTGTTCTTTTAATTGTTACTTTAAATATACCCGTACTATTTGTAGTAAATATCGTAATACATCGATTTTGTCGCCATCTTAGTTTCTATGGCAGCATGCACTTCCGCTTTCAGAAATAACGTAATTTTTGTTACAATAGCTATTATTATTATTTAGTCTTGTCCATAATATAGGAATTAATTTTTCAAGACATATTTCGCGTCTAAAAAAATTACGAAGACTACTGAATACCACGCCAGCAGTTGCGATTAGGAAAGTGGGTCAACTAAAGACTCTTTACAAAGGTCAATCATTCTACGAATAGATCCTAGACGGTGACGTTAGCGAAGCCACGTTTAACTTTATGAACGAAACGATGAAAACTGAAGATTTTCCCGTTGATCTTTTACCGTTGAATCTCGAAGAATTTGGAGAAATACAATCTCCATTCGACGACGTATTCCGCTGTATGGTATGTAACTTATAGAAATTCTGAAAAAAATATCATACAATATCTGCAATTGCTTGTCTATCTTTTTAAACTTTTTTTAAACATTCACATTCGTTAATTGGAAAGCTTATTGAAGCTTTAGAGAAATTACATATAACGGAACCTCTTGAATTTGCTAGATGGGCGAAGTGATATAGAAAGGAGCCCATGGTGCGCGATCGCTTTTATAGCTTTTAACCCACGTGACCATTCGTTCTAAATGCATGCCAAATTTTAACCAATCAGAACGAAGGTCAAATGAAATTCAATGTTCACGTGATTTCACTTGTGATATCTGACCTGGCGACCTAGAAAGTTTATTTTTATTCATAATTGATTACTTTTGTAAAACTTGAAATTAAGAGAATATTTTCTTGAACAGTCTTTAGACTTAGAGTGTGCACCAACTTGCGAACCATCAACTCCTTATTACCCCCCTTCCTTAACACCATCTCAAAGCGAAGCCGAATCGCGAGCTAGCAGTCCTAGGCAAACTAAGAAGAAAAAATCAGATAATGGAAAACAGAAGATTCCGCGACATAAACGCGAATCTCACATCAATGCCGAACATCGTCGGCGATTTAAAATACAGGTAGGTCTAGCCAGAAACTGGCAGGTAATATAAAAAAAGGATTTTTTTCTCTAACTACTTTTAAAAGTTTTAGGTTCGAAAAGATTAAATGCTTGAAAAAAATCTTTTCATACTAAATACTTTTTTGCCTTTTTTAGATTTACGAATTCCAGAAGCAATATGTTTTTACTAAAGCTAACTTTATGTTACAGAGAGGCTTTGATGATCTCTCTAAGTTGGTGCCGGCTTTGAGCGAGTCTGCGGCGCAGGGCACAAAAGAGAGCAAGGCTGGCATGCTTAATAAAAGTAAGATTTGTGCATCGTCTGTGTATGATGAAAAAAAAAATGAAATGAAAGTGTTTTGTCGGTAAAAGAACAAATTGAATTGCATTCTTAAATATTGAAAAATGCCTTGCACAACCATTAAAGCCTTATTTTGATATCTATACACGAACATTTAAAGACAGAATATAAATCTTTAATAATGATTTCCATTTACAGCTATTAATAAAAAAATTTTCCATTTTTTATAGCTTATATTAAAATATATTTTATACATTACATACAGTTCTTATAGAAAAAAATTGTTATATTTCTAAATAATCTTATAGTTTTTTTTTCCTTAGCCTTGGACTACTGCTATCAAATAAGAAGAGAACATCGCAAATTGCAAAAAGAAGCCGATGCATTACGTTTGGAGGCTCAACAATTGTCAAATGAAATTAAGTAAGCTTTTCAATTGTTTCAAATTAAGTTTCAACATTTGATATCTTGTTTTTAGTTCATATCAAATGCAATTGCCAGAAGGTGGTGTTAGTAGCTCTCCTCAAGAAAGCAACCCGATGAGAGTCGAACGTATGTTTGATGATTTCGTTCGTGCTCGAACATTTCAAAATTGGAAATTTTGGATCTTTGCTATGTTTGTTCGCCCTATCTTTGAATCTTACAATCGTTCAGTTACTTTGCTCAATTTTCATCAATCCGTTCTCAGTTGGGTTGAACAGCATTGCTCTCTTATATCACTCCGTCCTGGTAATTTTCTGATTCATAAGATAAAATTTCGATTCTATAGGTATATATAATTTTCAGCAATCCTATCACGACTTAGACGCTTGTCTACGTCATCATCCATAATGGCTAGTCCCGAAAAATTACCCGACGAAGCTTTAAAAGCGGCAATGGATGAAGATTCTGTATTACCCTCCTACAAACATGGACACTCCTAATTTTTAAAATTCCATTTGCGTTTGTAGTGTACTATATGTGAATGTCGTAGCAAAATCGAAAAGCTATTTACCCATTACGATTGTATATTTGATAAATATGAAATGTAACATTAATAAAATATCATATTCAAAGAATTAAATTTCAACCTATTTTGTAAACAATTCCTCATAATTAGCTATCAAATAGGCTGTAAATGAATTGATATATTGTATGGAGACGGGGTTCGGTTGCGTTGTACAATGCCAGAGCAAATTAGGTCCAAAGACAATGCCTAAATTGTGACTATTCATGGCATTGACCTCGGAGTTAGCAGCAACCTTAGCTAAAAACCTAATTATATACTTTAAAACTTCGTAATTATCGTCAGGTAATTCATCGCACAAAACTCGGCGAACTTCAGGAAGCTTGTTATCATCTGGAAAAGAAGCTGAAAACGTTTCAAAGTTAGTAATTGATTATTGAAAAAAATGGGGACTTACATTGGATTTGTAAGATGTAATCGTACAGATCAAATGTCAGTAAGGGTTTTGGTAACTGCCGACAAAAGCATTTTAAAACGGCAGCTGCCAAATTGGGATCGTTGAATGAACCGTAATCGATTTTTTCTCCATTGTCAATTTGCTTTTGGACGGCGGTCAGCGATTGAACATTAGCAGATCTCCTAAATATTCCCTGACAACTTAAACCTTCATTTAAAAGGTATTCAGTTGTCGAGCTAACTACTATAGGTATTACGTTGTTCTGATTTCGTTCTTTCATGCTAAAAGTAAATACGAGAAATATTAGTTTTGTTACAATAATAATTTTCTAAAAATATTCAGAAATGATTCATATTTAAAATATTTACTATTGCAAAGTGACGCCAAACTGTTGAGTAAACTTTGGAGCCTGTATGATGGGCATAGGCTTTATTACTGGCTTATACTTCTCTAGTAATTTTGCGTCATGTTCTTGAACGGCTTTAGGAATGAGAAGTTGAGAGAGTTGAACGTACTGAGCCAAATCATGAAGATATTCAACATGTATGACTTTTTTACCGAACTTAGCACTAATTATAGGTTGAAATAGTTTCCATAAAAATCTTATGACCCTACTTGGATGGACAACATAGAGCGCTTTGAGATTCTTCTTATATCTGTTTTTGGTTGATTAGTTTTAATAAACTGTATATTGATTTAAGTAAGCCTGTCAAACCTTCTGTCGAATTCTTTATAGGCCTGACGAAGCCACGCAAAGGATGGTTTATTTTCTCGATTAAAGCCGAAATGAAAATAAACGATGCTGTAATCATTCTCAACATACTGATCAAGCGTCTTTTTCAAGAAACTAAGCAATTTTGCGTGATCGAGCACCGATCTTGGCGGCAATTTACATGCACTTATCACAACAATTTTTCGCCCAAAATTATCATCACCTGCTAACTGAACTATACCATATTTCGATATATCTTTAAATTCACCGTCTTCTTCATTCTCTATATGATCAGGTGAACCTAATTCTTGTTCGAAGTCTTCGTCGATTAATCCATCTGGAGTTATAGCTCCAGCTCTTAGATGTGGATCTTCGCTCTCCTCCTGACATAGAGCTAAAATAGTTATTGTACATGTAAAGGAATGTCAACTGGTGAACGAAAGACACAAATTAAGAAAAGAAAATTAAAGAACCAAATACCAATTTCGCGTTCTATTACAGCGGATAAGGAAGATTCCGTCACATCTGCAGACAACACCGATAAAGCATGCTTTTTTTACAACATTTTTATACCGTCGATTGCAGCTAGTTCGATTCCAGATTCGTCAAATTCTAATTCAGGTTCGACGACTTTATCGCTCCATATATCGTCTAAAGTTTCATTACTACAGGTTATGGTAAACAAAGAAAAAATATGTATCTACAAACCCTCATCGGCTCTTGCCGAAGCACTTTGGGCCATTTTTTACATAAATTCTGTAAATTTGAAATAAAATTTAGAGCTTCCTGTTTGTATAGTATTATTTTTATGCTTATCTAGATATAAAATTATTGAGTGTCACTCATAAATACAAGCTCCGTTTAAATGAACATTAACAGATGGTGTCATGATTTCTCACCATACATTAAAGGTAGAAAAAGATTTAAGTTACCAGATAAAAACAAAAGAACACAGATATTCTGCTGTAAAAGCTCGAAAACTATAAAATTACCGCTTTGTTTCTTATCTGATAAGTCACTAGCTGCAGTCTACTTCCGGTATATATTCGTAAAAGTTTAGAATTTTGTATACAAACGGAAAAAAACCTATTAATTTTTTAAATTTAAAATAATATATTTCATATTTGTAGAAAATATATTTAAAAGTATTCTCGAAGGACGAATCGGAACCCAGATTATAGATCTATTTGTATTTTTTTGTACAACTGCCCCATTATGTTTAATCTGGTTTATATTTTTCGTCATATACTCCCGTAGAAAATTTCATCATATATTCCCCCAGTGATTTAGTCTTGGACAAGTAGATTTCAGAATTAAATGTGTATTGAGCGATAATAAAGCTATATAACAATGCACGTCAGCTATACTAATAGTGTGGAATTTAAGGATTTGCAAGCAACCGCACTAGGAATAGACTGTAACAAAAACTCTGTTATATTAGCGGGGTATAGCATTTAAAATACAATGTTTCATTATTCTATTTCTGCTAAATACTCCCTTTACAGGCGAAAAAGTATAGCCGTAGTTGATTTGGAGAAAACAGAAATAGTGCAAAAATTTGTCCGCAATTCAAAATGTGATGTTAGTGCTTTACACTGCAGCCCGTTTGAATCTCAAGTTTGTGCGATTGCTGTAAGTACTTTTTTTTATTAATACTTCAATCAAGATTTCAATAACCTAACCAAATTTCACCAGACTGTCCAGAAGGCTGAAATATGTGAATTGAACAGTTGTAGAGTTCGTCAAACTCTTAAAGGCCATACGAGAACAATAAATGACCTAGCTTGGTCACCTGAAAACCCTAATCGGATTGCAACCTGCTCCTCAGATGCTTCTACTTTCCTCTGGGATCTTAGGACAAACAAGCCTGTGAAGAGCTTGCAAGCCTTTGGTCGGTTTTCGGTTCATAGTTCAATCAATCTTGGACTTTTAAGAGTTTATTTTTCTGTAAACAGCCGGAGCTTCTCAAGTACAATGGAACAAAGTGTCAAATGATATTTTAGCAACAACCCACGATGGTGACATAAGAATTTGGGATATAAGAGTAATATTGTGCTCTTCAATGTTTTATTTCATTAAGTTCTTTAATACAAATAATAGAAAGGAAATACACCAGTGCATTACATTACCGCCCATCTTAGTAAAATACATGGTCTTGACTGGAGCTATACAAGTAAGAAACATCTGGCTACGTCATCACAAGATGCCTCCATAAAGGTTTCTATATAGAGTATAACATTTGCATGCAGAGAAATCAATAATTTTACTTTTGTTAGATATGGGATATTGACCAATCGAGGCAACCCAAGATGCGTATTCAGTGTGTTCATCCTGTTTGGAAAGCCCGCTATACAGTAATTAAAGAATTTTATTAATCTTTTTAATGAAAATGATTCCTTTTGTAGCCTTTCGGCGAAGGGATTTTATCTGTAGTTGTGTCACAATTACGGAGAGAAAATTCACTAATATTATGGAATTTAAAAGATACTCAAAGCCCTCTTCATACATTTACAGGCCATAAAGATGTAATTTTTAATTTTCAATGGAGAAAATTAGGCTAGTTTATTTAATTATTCGGATAACTAAAATTATAATTTGAAATTCTATTCCTATAGAACAACGTACAGAATTATTAACATGGTCCAAAGATCAAAAGTTACATATTCTAGAAATAGATAATTCACTTCAAAAAACTTGCGGTGAACCCTTTCCAGAGGTGGAAGAGAAGCCGACAGAGTGTTTCTCGCCAAAAGTTGCAACAACCTTGTCATCAATAAGTAATGGGGTAAATTCAGATAACCAAATAGCAGGAAATACCGTATCTCCAACTACGTCACTTCAGGAATTTGAATTGGCAAATTTTGATAATTTAGAGCACGTCTGTGTACAAAGTGTATGTAAATTTTTCAGAATAATAATCCTTTATTTATATTCTTTATTGCTTAATTTGTAATTTTAGATGGATCAGGAAAATGTGACTTGTACTGTCGTTGTATCTATTCGACGGAAATTAGCCACTGTCAAAATAACGTTTCCTGATAAATATGTATCGAATGTTACTCCAACCTTTGAATTTATGGAAGATACAAATTTAAACGCTGCTTCAAAGCGACAAGTGTCAGAAATATTGGTTCAAACGGCAGAGCAGCGTGTTAGAAATAATGGACTATGTTTAGAATCGTGCGTTAGAAGATTAGAAAAAGCTATTGAGAGTCTTCCAGTAAGTGATAAATTATAAACGAAAAACTTCCTATTCTTCTATTTCGTTTTTAATAGGATGAGCAAATCATTGAGAATGGATCAATGTTTCCTACATACTTTAATAGATATTATCCTGGTGTTCAAGAAGATAGCAGGGTGCCATATCCAAGACACTGTGGAGCAAGGTTTTCTTCCGTGGGTTTACTTGTTTGTTTTACTCATCCATCAATTAGACGGGGCGACGAGAAGACTCCTCGCTGTTTAGAACAATTTCATTACCCTGATCTTGCATCTTCAAGTTCGTCTTCATATTTCGGTCGAAGTACTTCGCCAGATCGTATTTTCAATTTATATCAAAATGACCCTTGGATTATGGTATAGTATTTGTATACAAAAAGAGTCTTTTTGTATTTTACTTTTTTTATTCTCTAGTCGACATCTCGAATGAGAACCAAATCACGTCTTACAACGGAGGGCTCTTCTCATAAAAAAACAATTGACGGATTTAAGAAAACGCAGACTGTTGTTATTTACAACATGGTATCAGCACTATCTGTTAATAGACAGCTAGCAGAACAGTACATTTTAGATAGATATAATCTGCCAAGAACTTGTTCACATAATGCTCAAGCCGCTGCAAATGTTGGAAGGAGAGATTTATTTCAAGCGTGGTCGGTTTTGGGTGTTGCAGTGGATACTTCATTTGCCCTTGATAAAGGGGGTGATTACTCACGATGGTCTGACCATCCTATGGGTGTGTCAATGATAAAATCGCTGTAGGGTTATAATTCTTTTTTAAATAGAATTTTTGAAGACTTATTCAACGCATTTTTCAGTTTGGAGCACTATTTAAAATTGGGTGATATACAAACAGTTGCTATGATATCTGCAGCATTATCACCAGTTTCACCACCTCAAACCACATTTCAAGATGACTGCTCACAATCGACGGTAAGTTTTTTTCATATTAACATTAAACAGAAACATCTCGTCTTATAATCCTTATTTAATTGTCAAATCGGTCAATGTTGTATAAATTTACCGGAGAGTAACTATTTCGATTTAATTATCAGAACAAAGTAAACAGAGTAAGACCGCGTAATATCCATAAAGTTCAAAAATCAACACCAGTAAGCAGCATTTTCCCCGATTTTGCATACAAGACCTTCTTTTTTACCTAATTAGGCATGAGTTATGTTTAGAAACATTGTGTATTGTCTTAGGTTGATACCCCTGAACAACACCTAAGTCTTAGTGAGTTTTCTTGAATTTTTTTTACCTTAAAGCTTTTAAATGCATTCTAATTTTAGTATATACTTCGCATGATAATTAAAAGATATTACTACTAGTACTACTTTTATTATTATCGTTATGCTTATTTTATAGTGTCGTTTATGTAGACTTCCTGACTTTACTGTATTAACTGTTAAGTAGAAAAAAAACAGTGAATATACTCGTATTAGTCATACTGTAGACGTGCTTCTTATTAACATTAGCTATTTATCCTTCCAACATGCTATTTAGCTTTTTTTAGTTGACGGTTGATACTATATGCTTCTGCTTAATCTTATTGCTTCTTGATAATTACAGTACAATCCCTACCATACTATAGATTTATCTGATACTTCACTCAAAGGGTGGAATCATAGTAAGTGTCTTAGTTTAGTTTGCTTCATTTAGCTGCCTGATTTAAATTAAACCTAAATCTTGACATCATGTTCAATATTATAAATAGATCTTTCTCGAGTAAAACGATCTAATAGTCTAGAAGAATTTTCATGGCCTGAAAATGAAGGAAAAACAACGATAAGTGAAAAGCCTATTCCAGAAAATGATAGAGTCAAAGTGACTGTTCCAGGGTATATATTATAAGAAGTATGTTATTTAGAGTAATGCTAAAAAATTTTGTTTTTAGAGTACTAGATGGAGACAATAAATTATACGACGCTATTAAGTTAACTTACGCAGAAGTATTATATCGATGGGAGTTGCTTCGCCAGCGAGCAGTGATTTTAAAATCTTTAAAAAATATACCTTCAACTTATATGTTTGGTAAGATAAAAATGTTCTTAAATTCTCTTAGACGAACTTTTTTAATTCATCTTACGTTTTCCAGAATTTAATTATCGGTGTCCATTTTGCGGAGAGACAACTCGATCTATAAAACACAAGGAACCGAAATGTCTAAAGAGGCTATTGACATGCTCAATATGTCAATTGGATGTTCGAGGATTGGCATCATACTGCATAGAGTAATGAATAATTATAAATATAATTTATAAATACATAATGTATTCTTTTTTTCAGATGTGGACATGGCGGTCACTCACAACACATTGAAGATTGGTTCAAGACCCGCTTTAAATGTCCAACAGGATGTGATTGCGAATGTCTATTGAACAGTACAGCGCTTGAAAAAGTAATAGTTTAGTATTTTAAAATGAAACAAAAATTGTTTTCTGGTTTTGTTACTTTTGAAATTTTACCCAAGCATAGAAAGATGACAATGCAGATATTTTTTCCAGATCGTATTAATTTATTTTGTTATTTTCTTCATAAAATGAAACAATTTTATTTTAAAATAGATTTGTTAAAATAGGGCTATTTTTGTGTCTAATTGATCTGTTCCAAGGCAAGAAGAAAAATGTTTCTGAAACAATACAAATAAGTCTTTACGCGTTTCTGGAATATTAACAATTTTCCTTTGTTTTAAATCTTTCCAATACCAATCTATTACTATAGCTTTCAACTGTCCCGTTTGTAAGCTACCTACAAGGAAACAACGAAAATCAAGACATTTATAAATGAAAGAGACTATTCTTACCTAATTCCAATAAACTAGAAACCCTATTCGGAGTACCAACTGCAAAGTGGATATCATTTTTTTCCAAGAATTGAGATTGATCTTTTAGCTACACAATTAGATTATATTAATTATTTATAAGTAATATGCACTATTTATAAAATTTATTATGCAAAAATTAGTACCTTCATATGTTTAGCAAAGAGTTTAGCCGTTTTACATTTTTTTGTCTTAAAGTCATTGGCTTCCCTAAAAAGAGAAAAAAATAACAACTAGCGTCAATGAAAAATAGTTTCTGACCTGTTTAAATCGACTGCTCGCAGGGCAGAAGAAGCTAGAACAATAATAAATGGTGATCCTTTCTTGGATTTGGTTTTATCATTAATTAATTTATCCCAGTCAGTCATTATTTCTTTTAAATAATCTGATAATGTTTTATGATTTATATTGCTAGTTAAAAAGCTTCCTTCCCCAAAATTCATTGCTTCTCTCTCAATGCTTGATAAATTATGTTTGAAGAAATCGTCAAGTTTGTCAAGAAAATCTTCTTTTGGGTCTTCATTGTCTTCTATAACTATCTTAGGTTCCTCAGAAATTCTTTTCTTCTTACGTTTTTTTCGCTTAGGCTCTTCAGTATCGCTTGGTACATCATTCACTTTAGAAGATAATTACTTAATGAGAGTTACAAATAGTTTAGATCAAAAATATACGTACATATAAAATCATCAACCAAATCATCAGCCATCTAAAATTTTGATATTTATGTGAGAAAACAGTGAATAGAGACAATTTCGAGGAACGCAAGACTAGCAATCCAAAACTCGTGCACGTCGAAACCCGTTCGAATATTACACACTGCACGCTGTCCACCAAGTCAGTTTAGGATGAGTGGTAATAATGATGAAAAAGAGAAACTTTTTCAAAGCTTGCAAAGTCAGTTTAGTGAAGATGACGAAGGAAACCATGAAACATCTCTGATTCGACAAATCTATCTGGTAAAACATATTTTTACTTTTTTTTGTTCAATCAATTGAGCGATAATATCTATATTTTGTAAAATAAATATAGAGTGGCTCAAAAGCAACAACAGATGATGAAAGTGCTTTGATCGCCGAATTACTTGGAGAGGAATGCCCGTCCACATCTGCGCAATCTCGTGAAGACACTGAAATAGGTCGAAATACTAAAATTCAGGGTGTTGATGAAAATATCCTTCAGCAATATCTAATGGGAAAAATATCTTTTGAGGAATTTAATGATTACCTACACCCAGCTAAATTGGATAGTAGCGACGATGAAGCCAAATCAGAGTTAGCAGATGAACCTGCTTCGAAAAGGAAAAAACTTGATAAAAAGAAATCAGAAAAGGTTCAGACACCAATTGTACGTTTGTTCATATGATTTTTTAAATAAGATAGTTGTTTTGTTTTCATAAAAAAAATAATTTGAACAGAAAAGATTTGGACGTTTAGAGAGATCTAAATTACCTCCAGCTCTTCAAGGCTTAATGGGACAAGCAAATTTAAAATGCGCATCAAACCAATACGACGAAGCGATAAAGATATGCACAGAAATCATTAAACAAGGTTAGTTTGACTTTGGTGTCTCATTAACTAATGGCCAAAACAAGTATTTGAAACTTTTAGAACCGACTGCGAACGAACCGTACGGAACTCTACAATATATATACGAAGAGAAAGGAGATCTGGAAAAATGCTTGCAGTGTGGTTTGATAAATGCTGTTCTGACTCCCTTCAAAGAACCAGAAGAATGGCAAAAACTGGGACGAATGGGTTTAAAATTGGAGAATACTAGTCAGGCTCTATTTTGTTTTCGAAAAGGTTAGTTATAGATAATTAAAGAAAATTATTAAGTTTTTTTTATTTCTACTTTTACAGCTGCTGCCTTAGATAAAGATAATATGGAATTAAATTGGTTTCTAGCATCACTTTTATTGGAAAACGGTCAATATTATCAAGCTGCTTTAACTCTTTCTACTATGCTAAAACACGTTAAAGATGATGACGAAAAGTGGAATGTTTATATTGCTCTTCTCGAAGTAAATTTTCAGTTGAATTTCTCTATTCAAAATCAAATAAAGATTCTTATAATCTTCAGGCATATTTAAAAACTGAAAAACTGGAAAACGCTATGAAAACATTTCGAGCGGCTTTTGCAGAATTTCCATCAAAAGTTACTGAAAAAGGTGTGTTAACTATTAAATATTAATTGACTATAAAATATAATTATAATAATGATAATTAAATTTTTAGACATGAATCAAGCCCTTGAAATTTGCCTAAGAAAACAAAACTTTAATTTAGGTATTGAAGTAAGTGCTTTTTCAGTAATTATATATAAATTATTAATAATTATCATTGTATTGAACAGATAATTAGCAATTTCAAAGGTGTTGATATCAAGAAAGACGAAAATACAAGTGAAATTATTGCGTTAGTTTTTAATTTATATCTGTTATTTCTCTTAAAAACTTTACATACAGAATTAATATTCCGGATGAAATTCCCATAGAAATTCGAGCTAAAGTATTAGTCTGTTTGTTACAGAATACGGCTAAACCATCTAGGGCAATTGAGGTTTATTTTCAATGATTTTTTCAGTAAGCTTTATCTAATGAAATTCTGAGTTTAGGAAATTGTTGAACCTATTCTAAGTCGTCCTTACGGACATGAAACAGAAAAGATGCAAATTATTGATGCCCTAATCACTTCGGGATTTTACGAAAAAGCTGCTAAAATATTAAAACATCTACTGGATCACATAAAAACAGAGTCAACTCTTTGGTCCAAATACGGCCGCTGTTTACAAGCCACAAGTAAAGCAAATGAGGCCTTAGACGCCTACGAAAAGTCTTTAAAATTAAAATCAGACGCTGATGTTTTATTAACTATGTCTGCCTTATACAATCAACTTGGACGGCATAAAGAAGCACTAAAATGTCTAGAACATGATCAAGAAGACGCTAGAATACTATTACAAAGGGGACTAATGTTGTATGCTCAAGAAAAATATACTAACTTTGTCGAATTGGCGGACAAACTTTTTTATTCGAAATTCGAAGTTTGCTATAAGAAACGGAAGTTTTTAAATGAAGTGCATTGTCAGCGGGGTGCTAAACATCGGCTAGAAGTTATAAGAAATATTTTTAATAGTATTGAAAAGGATTCTTTGAGACGTACTTTAGAATATTTTAAACATATACCAGTTGAGAATATGTATGATTTATATACAAAAATGTGCCAAGCCTATCTTAAGCTAAAAGACAATAAGGGTCTCTTAAGAATATCTCAATTAGGTATACTCTATCCACCGTTTGTGACTGATAGATCTAAAGCTGAGCAAGTCGATTTAATTTTGGTTATGACTTGCTTAAAAACTAAAACAACTGACCTAATTTTTAGAATTCTTAGAGAGTACTGCACCACAATGCCCCAACTTCCACAAGTATGGAACTTTTATGGTCAATTATGCATGTACGATTTAGATGGAAGGCATGCACGCTTTCTATCTAGACTTCAAGCAAAATCTCCAGATTCAAAGCCTTTAAAAATGTTACTTGGTCATTATTCTTTAACAAAAAGTAATTATCGGGATGCTTTAAAAGAATTTATGGAGGTTTATATATCAGATAAGGACAATGCATTTGTTTGTCTATGCATAGGCGTTGCGCTAACAAACCTAATGTCAGTTAGAACCGAAAAGAAAAAGAATTGGTTAGTTGGGCAGGCTGCGGCCTTTTTCTCAAAATATAAGGAAAAAAGAAAGTTTGATCAAGAAAGCTACTATAATTTGGGTCGTGCCATGCATCAAATGGGCCTATTGCATTTGGCTGTTGAAATGTATGAGAAGGCACTGGCTTGTCCATCAGTTGAGTCTGAGGATTTTAACTTAAAAAAAGAAACTGCCTACAATTTATCAAGAATTTATTTAGATAGCGGATCTAAAAACTTAGCTAGAATGGTTTTGAGTAATTATTGTGTTATAAGGTAATTTGTGAACATTCAATTGAGTTTGAATGCTTTGTTAATGATTTTTATTCTTCTGAGGCGAAATATAAATAAAGTACTTTTTGTTTTTGATTCTTAAAAACATTTTATCGATAGATTTAATAGCAAAAAAAAATGTAATAGTCATATCTTACATTTAAATAACAAAACAATTTTCATAGTTTCTGCCAATTATTTTTTACCACGAGCTTTTTGACGGCGTTGTTTACCAGGCCTTTTTTGTCCTTGCCGTTTAGCTTGTTTGGCCTTGCCTGGAGTCATCGCATTCTTTTTCGTTTTGAAATCAGAATAAACCGCGTCCACACTATTTTTAGTATTATACTTGGAACGTTTCTTTTGACCACCGAATCCGAACTTGGCATTTTTCTTGTCTCGTTTAGTATTTGTTCTAAAAAGATTCAATCAAAATGAAAAATGTAGGCAAATTAAGCAAGATTAAACACTTCACTTTTTATTTTTATTTTTATTCTTATCCTTTCCTTTCTTTTCATCACCTTCTAAGAATTCTAAAGATTCTTTTTTGCCTGGCAAAAAACGCAAAAATTAAAACCTTTAGAAACATTTGTTAATAACAAAAACCTTTTCTGTATTTTTTTACAGCATCCATCATTTCTTTTTTCTCTTTCTGCCTTTTAGCAAGGACTTCCTGTTGAACTTGTTTACCAAACTTTCTCATCTCTCTCAATTTCTTTGCTTTTTCTGATCTTTCCAAAGAAAGTTTCTTGGTGATGAGGTTCTCTCTAACTCTGGTCATGTGAGCATCTGATTTTGCCATTTCAGCTAAATAATCATCTGGTCTTTTAGTTGGTATATTGAAAGCTTTCAAACGCGGTAGACCTTTGACAAGAGCAGCCTGTGCTAACCTATGACTGTATAAAGGTACAAAGGAAAATGAAATCGTGTAAAGGTATAAAAATAGCTATACTTACAAATACATCTCTCTTTTGAAATCATCGTTGATGTCCTCTGGATTGTCAAGGATCTGATCTTTAATAGCCGATGGAGCCATAGCTGGAGCTACTGTTAAATCTAATCTCTCAGGCCATGGAAGGTCTTTCTTTTTAAACTCTTCAGTTTTCGATTTAAGGCCATCCTAACAAAAAGAATTTTTTATCCGTAAGAACGAGTTTAGATCTTAAAATTTCCTTTCACAAAATCTATATAGAAAATTATAGGTGCTTACTATTTTATTGATAAACTCCCTTTTCTCCTGTTCTATATTTAACTTGTCTGCCTTTAATAATCCTTTTTCATATGCCACAAGTACCTATAAAATAAAACTATCATATATCGCCCACTAAAATATAATTTTATAATATTCTTTAAGGTTAAAACCGGAAAAATTAAGAAAGCATATTTGACATTGAAGTCTACAATTAGTTTCAGAGACAACTAACCTCTTTATCAGAGTCATCGCTCGAATAGCCGTAACTTTCTTCACTTTCATCCGCAGACATGCTTCTCTAGTGCGTTCTTAAAAGATTCAGATACTACCAGTTTTTTCCTGGGGCGAAAACTACGTTGGCTGACCATCCAAACATCTTAGCAATTTTTGCAAGAAACCGCAATTTTATTTCCCAAATGACTATCAAAATTGAATAATTTACTTGAGTATGATATACTTTGTAATGGCATAAAAAATTTGTATTTTGTAAACCAAAACTTCTTTTAAGCTTAATGCTGTATGCACGTTGATTAAAGGTTTTCCTAATTAAAGAGTAATAGCGTTTATTTTTGGAATGAAGGTATTTGATGAAGTATCTCTCTTCTGTATTTCATCTTATATGTTGTAATTATTTCTGTGTGATCTACTTATTAACTAGATAATTTATTTTTCTGTTGATTTCAATTTAACTTGACTAGCTATGCTTCCATATATATCGAATTTGTATAGAGTCTAATTTAAAGATAAAATACTTTCGTCGTCAACATCCGAAGCATTTAGTTCGCTGACTCGCACCCAACTTCTTCTTTCATTTGATTTTACCATAGCGTCAATAACTCCTTGAATGTACTGTGCTTGTGCAAGGGTTGTGGCTTGTTTCTCTACTTTTCTATCGTATAAGTCATCTCCTTCCTTATTTTGAAAGGAATCTTTAATGCTATTCAACTGCCTCGTGATTCCAGATAAATGATAGCCAGAAATTTCTGATTGTGAATTTGAGGATTCTCTTAGAGTCAAACGATCGTCGTACAAATGCTCTTCTCTCTCACAATTTTTAACACCCACCAGATCCTTTCCTTTGACACTTAATCTACCATGAGAACCACAAACTGACACTTCTAGGTCGTAATCCTTACGAAAGTGTGAGTTTAAGTTAAGTGAAAACATAGCTCCATTTTCCAATTGCAAAACTGCAGAGCAGTAGTCATCACTTGTTACTTGACGAATACTGCAAATTGTTTTGGTCTGGGTTGTGTATGTCTTTAGAACGGTATGCACTTTGGAAGCTTTTAGATTGGTTAAATACCGTATTAGATCAATAACTGGTGATCCATAAATATTAAGTATACCACCACCCATTCGTTCATCGCATGTCCAATCATAGCGTTCTTTCAAAATAGATTTACAGTGTACACGAGCTTCTACAGTACGAATATCTCCAACGTATCCTTCATCGATATGCTTTTTCATTTGTACAAAACATTGTAAGTATTTTAATCCATTGCAGACAATTGCCATCAATTTCTCGGAATGAGCTTTTACTAATTTCAAGAGATGTTCTTGAGTAGGTCCAACAGGAAAGTTGCAAATGACATGTTTTCCAACAGTTAAGGAATTATACGCAATTTCTGTCTGACTTGTTGGACAGGTACTTATAAATATGATATCATATAAATCTTTTTGTTTAACTATTGCTCCCTCTTCAACAGACCAATTAGGTACATTCAGCTCTCGGGCGACAGCTTCAAGATTCTCTGAACTATTGTTCCAAATTGCAACTACTTTAAATCCACTATTCTTTAAGTTTGGAACAAGGCATTTTACGGTAGCACTAGTACCGAATATCGCTACTCTAGGAAGTCTTTTTGCTTCCTGTTCTTTCATGGCGATATTTTATGGCGATTTATACAAAGTTTCACTAACAATTGGCTACATCTTTTTAGAGGAAGTGTTATAGAGTTTTCTTGATCGAAAATATATCATAATAAAACGATGTCCCGAAAGATACTAGCGCCTCCTGTAATCTACTATATACTAAACAAAAGTATCACATACAAATAATTGATGTCTATTGTGATTTGTGCACAGATAACAAAACTAGAAAAAACGTCACAAAATGAAACAATTTTGTCACAGCCACGAATACGGAAGTAGACCTGTTTAACATAATTGAATTAAAAGCTACCATCTATATATATGAGAAAAATTTTATATTCTCTACTTCCGAACTAATGATGGAATCACAGCTCATCTTTTTTAAAAGAAACAGAAGCATGTTTCTTAATAAATTCTTCTAAATCTTTCAAGTCTCTATTTCCTTCATATTTAACTGGCGAATCTTTTCTATCAGCCGGAGCAAAATAAATAGTTGGAAATCCTTCCGATGTGAAAGTACTTTCGGGAGATTCGTTTGCAGTCGCATCCATTTTTGCGATAACTAAATTCTTTTCTTTCTATAAAATGTAAATAAAATTTTTATAATGCAAAGTATAACAAACTTAGTTTTACTTATACCTTAAACTTCTTGGCAAACTTCTTATACTCGGGTTCGAAAGCTTTACAATGACCACACCTGTGTAAATATTAGATTATCAATATTGAGAGGGTTAATTGGCTTAAATAACAAACCATGGAGCATATAACTCGAGGAGTACATCTTTAGATTTATCCATGACAATATCTTTGAAACTATTTCCAACAACAACTTTAACGGGTCCTTTTTGTTTTTTAGGAACTGGCTGAGACTTAATTTTTGGCTTGAGTTTACCTTGTTTGAATGCACGAATGAATGATCTGATATCATCAGAGTCAAACTCCTCCATAGCTGGCATTGGGTAACGAAGATTTCCTTCACCGAATATACCAATGTTCATTTCCTCAGGGGAATCGTCAAGACCCAAATCCTTGAGCAAGTTTTCATTACCCTCCTCATTTGCAATGGCAAATGTGATATCTTTGAAATCTTTCGCAATATCTAAGATCTTTGATCGCCATAACTGAGTACTTTTACGATGTTCAAATGAAAAGTCAACAGTATAAAAGAAAATAATAAGAGGACGGGTTTTTTCTGAGTATCTTCCTTTGCTAGTGTCATAAACGCCTACCAAGGGTCTTTCATGTTCGGAGAAGAAACCCTTAATGTCTTCAACTTCAGCATCTGAATCTGTAAAAATGTGCCACTTGGGTTCATATTTACTGTAGAAGCGTTCAGCATTGAAGACAACGATAGATTCAGCATTCACTTTGTAATGATCTCGTATGCTCTTTTCAAAAGTATGACCGAATGTATAACCATCTCTTACATGATTTGCAGCTTCTTGATACCTCTCATATAATTTACTCTTATCATTTTCAAAAAATCCAACAATTGTTATGTCGTCAACATTCATTAAATTTTGAACAGCTTTAAGTGTGGTTTGTTCTTTCGAAGCATCACCTCTTTGTTTTTTCATGTACTCAACTACACCCATAGTGTCTCTTGGGCCGTTGTATTCAAAAACTTTAGTCTTTCTGAAAATTTTTAGGGTGGGATACCCAGTAACTTTGAAAGATGTAGCCATTTCTGTCTCAGCGGTAGCGTCGACCTTTGTCAAATAAACAGGAGGGTCTAATTTTTTCAATTGTTGAGCAGCTTTCTCGTATTCTGGAGCGAATCGCTTGCAATGCCCGCACCAAGGAGCATAAAACATGACAAGCATAAGTTCCTCCCTGGTTGTCCATTCAGTAAAGTTGTCCTTGGTTAAAGTAAGAACAGCTTCCGGTGGAGGTTTCCAATTGGGATCAGCTCGCTCACGCATAAAGTCAACGATTCCCTGCTCATCTCTTGGTCCATCGAAGTCAATTGGAGTTGCCATTCCCTTCTTGAAAACTTTAATAGTAGGATAGCCCTGTACTTCATATCGCTCAGCAACTGAAGTCTCTACAGTTGCATCAACTTTTGCCAATGAAACTGGAGGATCATTCTTTTTTAAACGTTTAGCTGCTGCTTCATAGGCAGGAGCGAGAGCTTTACAATGGCCACACCTAGAATCATAAAATATTATTGATAATAAATAAAAAAATTAACTCAACTAACCATGGGGCGTAAAACTCAACCATAATAATTTCCTTATCAAACACGACTTCATCGAAGTTATCGTTAGTTAACACAAGAACATCATTATCCTCGAGTACTTGAGGTGCGTCGTCATTGCTGTCCTCAGACTCTACAAAATTTCAAGCGATTGAATAGTTGGTTCAATTAATCAACATAAATAGGAAAAATAAAGCAACAAACAATTTATAGTTTGTATACAGGATTTCTACGTCTTAGACAGTTAATACTGTATAAAGAGAGTTGTATGTTATATACGAAATATCTATGGAATATGCTGAGATACCCTTTTTAATATTTTATTTTGAACATTCAACAATTCTCAACAAAAAGATTTTTTAACCTTGTGTATTTTCAGAATTTTTCGCTTCTGGCGTTCCTTCAGTACTATCTTCTGCAAAACAACTTGCTGAAATTAACAGCAATATTCCTAGAAGCTTCCAAAATTTCATGTTATTTCGTGAACAGAACCGGCTTAGAGAAAAGTGTTTGAAAACCAAGCCCTGTAACACAGTCTTATTGTTAATCCGCTTACAACAAATGAAATAGTTCGCCACATCTCTTTAAGTATTTCAGTAAAATGAGCTTAAATTTATACAAACTTTATGCTATTCGCCAATTAGCTTTCAAATACGATTCGAGGAAATGGCTATAATGATTTCAACCGAGTTTTTATTGCGAGTATTAACTTAATTTTTCTAATTGTCCAATCAGAAAATGCCAACTTTCGGCGGCTGAAACTATTGGCAGCCTTGACCTATGGTTGAAGCAGACTGCAGTGCACTGCAGACGACATACGAATCAATAAGAGTTGTTACAGAGTTTAACATATATAATATTTTAAAAAAATTACATAATATGCTCATAAATATATATTTGTACTATATATTGTCCCATTGCGGTTGAAAGCTATCAAAGTTACTGTACAAATGGAGAGAAATATTAATAAACTTTATGTTGATCGTCTGCTCTTATTGAGAGTAGAGCGTGATTTGGATGCTTGTACATCGATGATTGGTTAAGAATGCGGTTGTGTTTTGCTCTGAACAAATCGAAAGAAGAAATTGGCAACCTCAGCCCGAACTTACTCTGATAATTCTGCGCATGCGCTGTATTGCCGGTTGCCAAAAGAACGAGCAGAGGAAAAAAGTCTACATAATTTTTATGCAAACCAGAATGAAAATCTAACAAGTCAATTGAATATTTCTTTCGATCCCGTCCACTTATTTATCTTAAATAGCTATCGGAACATGACTTCTTAATCGAACAAATTCTAGTTCAAGAATGAAGAAAAGTTCGTCTCCGGCTTCAAAAGGCCAAGGACCCCTTCGGGCGACGAGACAATTTGGTACTAATATGATAAATGTATCACCAGATTCATGTATTTTCAGAGGTAAGATTTATTTTGTTAACGGATAGCGACCGATTTGGCACAGTGCCAAACTGATTGTGTGTCAAATGTTTTCATGCGAAGTTATTGATTTACTGCTAACTACGAAGAATATGTTTGGCGAGTTATATGCGTGCCCTAGGCGCGGTTAGGAATAATTTTTTATCTCGAGTACATTATTTATTTGTCTGACACTGAACAGAAGTGATTTAAAGCATTTTCATATAAACAATAACGAGTACGTTTCTCACGCTGTATTCAGAACTAGATAAAAAGTAGTTGTTATTAGTAAACATAATTATAATGGTTGTTGGATCGTTGCCAAAACAGTGATCAGCACCAGTCCATCGCCGTTGCGACGCGCAGCATCAGCCGACATTACTACTGCGCAGTATCTAAACGGTGAGTGGCCAACAACAAACGATTCGATTCATTCGATAAACTCATCATTTAAGGAAGACGTCAGTACGCAGGTATAATTATTGTTGGCAAGTTGCCCATTCGTGGCGCGTAATGCAGTCTCAACTATTGCAGACTCCCGACGAATGGGCGGCGACGACGGATCATTATCATTCTAGAAGACGCTCACAGCACACTCGCTCGTGGAGCGTTGATGATCAACTACAGCAGGCGTTTCGTATCAATCAATTAAAGAGAATGATGTCGACACCACCCTCTTGCTGTAAGCCGATTTCTAACGGGCATTGTACGACGCCAACCAAATTTCGAATACAGCGTGGCAGCGTGGAAGGATTAAACCAGGAAATCGAAACGCTCGTCTTTACCGCATCATCTCAATGCGTTCAGGCGTGTTGTACACCACCTCGAGACGGTCGTCGTCCACCACTTATTGAAATACTCAGCCATAATATGCAGACGCAGACACCGTCCAGTTTTGGTGATATACAATTGGACGATGACAGTGCTAAAGTTGAGACTCTCAAGCCAGCACCAATACGTGAACCTCCTGATGGGTGCTGTGAACAACAGGAAAATGAGGATAGTAAAATTTCTTTACCGACGGTTAAGGAGCCTTTATTATCAGCTACAACCCTAATACCGTCGACCAACTCAGCATTTAAGTCGTACTGCAGTAGACAGTTGCCTCTCAAAGTCAGCTACGAAAAGGCTCTACAGCCTGACTGATTAAATTTTTGCTAATTGTTAACATTTTGTCTCTATTCTCTTTCTTAATTGTGCGTGTGTATGTAAAAGCGTGTGACTGATTTTTTTAAAACATTTTTTGCCATTTTCCTGTGCTATTTTCTGCCTCTTTGTGTCGTTAAAAAAAGGTTAAGTAGTATATAAAAAAAGCGGCCGGGGCCGTAGCTCGCAGCTAAACACTAAGGGATTATTTCGCGTTCGATAAATGTCGAGAAAACTAAATATTTATTGATATTCCGAGACGCTTCGTTTACAGAACAACTAAAGTCTTTTGCAGGCCTCTATTCGTTTGAAAAATTCGGTTTGCGTTTCTCAACAAAGGCGGTCATTCCCTCTCGTCTATCACTCTGTTGGAAATACCGGCAAATTATGTTAAGCAGAACTAATAAAATATATACAAACAGTAGCGAAAGTCTGGTGAAACATGCGTTTCTCAAAATGGACGCCTTCGGCTAAAGTCATCTCAAAGGATGCGTTGACCGCCTCCTTTGCCATTTTAACAATTAATGGAGAATGTTGGCATATTCTATCAGCTGTTTTAATAGCTTCGTCGACCAACTTTTCAGGGGCTACCACCTTACTAACCAAACCGAATTTGCATGCTTCTTCTGCACCAATGCGATCGCCAGTTAGTACCATTTCCATAGCCTTCGATTTTCCAACCAGACGGGGAAGCCTTTGAGTTCCACCAGATCCTGGAATTGTTCCAATAATAATTTCTGGCTGTCCAAATTGTGCTTTTTCTCCGGCGTAAATCATGTCACACATCATAGCTAATTCACATCCACCTCCTAATGCAAATCCATTTACAGCTGCAATAATTGGTTTACGCAGGCGAGTGATTCTATTCCAGTGTTCAAGAAAATTGTCTCTATATACTTCCGAAAAATGTTTAGGTTGCATTTCTTTAATATCAGCTCCAGCGGCAAAAGCCTTTTCGCTACCTGTTATAACGGCACAGCCTATGGTGTTATCATTATCTATCCAATCAAAAGTCTCATTCAATTCCAACATCAAGCCATTGCAAAGGGCATTGAGTGCTTTTGGACGGTAAAGTTCAATAAAAGCAACTTTGTTTTCTTCTCCACATCGACCTACTTTAAGATATTCGAACTTCTTCTGATCACTTGGTACTGAAAAAAATAGCGGCAGGGAAATAAATCTCATATACTTGATAATACATCATGACAGTCACTTACAAGTAGACAAGAGAGAAGCTGGTATAAATTGCTTCTGACTGTTTAAAGTTTGTCTAACTAATAAAGCAGAATATCTAGATGTTAGCTTTGCGAACGCCATAGCTGCTCACTTCCTTTAACCTTGGCCTTTAGTATTATTTTTCGTAAAATTCAATATTTTGTTAAAAAAAGGTAAGAACATAAATTAATCAATTTTCTTACATTAAAAGATTGGTAATTATATTTTACGAAAGCGTGCCTAACGAAGGAAATGCGAAGAGTGTTGTTTTTCGCGACCTCTGCTAGAGTCCCACTTTCTTGCTTGTTTTTCGGTCGGAGCCGCTCCACAATGGTAGGTATTTTTAATTTCAAAACATATAGTCTATAGTAAAAGTTATCGGTTTCAGAGCGGTTTCTTTGACTTTCTGCTATGTAAAACTTTTAAATACATCATAATTTTGATAGCTCTGGGATTGGGTTTACAATTTGTAGGCATAAATTATGTAGACGAAATAAAAAGTGTTTTTCAGGCAGAGGCAGATTCCTGGAAGAAAGCGTCATCAATTTACGACTTCACCGTGAAAGATATAGATGGAAATGAAGTTTCTCTAAAAAAATATGAGTAAGTAAAAAACTTCTGTTTGAAAACATTTGAAACTGAGAGAACTATTTCAGAGATAAAGTTTGTCTCATAGTGAATGTAGCCTCTAAATGAGGTTTCACTGATTCAAACTACAAACAACTGCAAGCTTTGCACGAAGAGCTAGCAGATTCTGGGTTACGTATTTTGGGTTTTCCCTGTAATCAATTTGGAGGTCAGGAACCTGGTACAAATGAAGAAATAAAAGCTTTTGCCCAAGATAAATATGGTGTTAAATTTGATATGTTCTCTAAAATCGAGGTAAATGGAAACAATGCGGATCCACTTTACAAATATTTGAAAATGAAGCAAGGTGGATTTTTAGGAGAGTAAGTGTTTTCTGCAATGTCATAGTAACATATTAATTAGTACTTTAGATTAATTTCCCTAAACATCTTTTTTTTGCAGTCGTATTAAGTGGAATTTCTCGAAGTTTCTTGTTGATAAAATGGGGCAACCAGTTGATAGGTATTCGCCAACGACTAGTCCCTTTGTAAGTATAAGCAATTAAATAACCATTTAATAACTATATCTATTACTCTGATTACAGTCAATAAAAAAGGACATAACAAAGCTGCTCTAAGTCTTTATTACCAGTATCCTGATTACTTAACTTTATATTATACTACGTATTGATGATTATCTCTTTGGCGCTTATGATGACACTTTTTGAAAGCTTTGCGAAAAGTGTTTGATAAAAATTATTCGTGCAACCCTGCCTAGTGAGATTGTCATTAATATGAAGTTTCAATATTTTGTACAAGTTCAAAGTAAAGAAAATAAATTTTTTCAAAGTATTTATTGCACGTAGAGCTGAAATTCATTAAAAAACGATTCTCTTCGATATGACACTATACTGTAAGAAACGTCAGATAACGCAAACATTTAAACGGTTGAGCAGTTAATGCTTTAGAAAAAATATATGATATGGTATGCGTAAGTTATCTTCTCCTATGAATCAATAATCCGGCAAGAAATGCTCCAGTCGCGCAAATACCAGTCCAAAATATCCACTTACGCCACCGTCTTGATGTAGTATCTTGACCATCAAAAGAATCTTCTTCATATTCTGACTGTTTTTCGCTGCTTATCTATAAACGTATAGGATTAAAACCTCCATCTATAAAAGAAAGTTTAAAAAATCAATTGACTCTTACTCGACTTCGAAATGAATTTGTAACGCCCAATGTATAGCTTAAGTCAACCTCATCAACTTCATTATTAAACGGAAAGAACCCTGTAGAACTTTTGCGACTTTTTATTGTATTTCCTGAGCCAGGTTCTGACAAATAATTTTCATTTTCCTCAACAATTGTAGCTTGCTGCAATATCAATAGATTATATGTCATAAACTTAACTTAATTATAGGTTGCCCACCCAAGAATTGCCAAGTTTTTCTAGGTAATCACGTGTATAATCTAGCAATAGGGTAGCTGTAAACTGAATCAAATCATTCAAATTTTTTTCTCCTTTTTGGATAAGTCGAAAAGCTAGATGTTGACTGAGTAGCAAGATGAGAGTAGCCTGTATAGAGAAGTTACTAGTGATGATTATATAATTTGATAATTTATGAAACCTTTCGTAAATTGGAGAAAGTGACACATGAAGAAAGCAGACTGCTAACATAGGTTTTAAAAACATTATATGTTATGCTTTCTTTTTCTTTTTTAAGAATGTCATCCAATACGGCTTCTATTTGATC